>VMDO01033129.1:0-18261 GCA_007922755.1 Pedetes capensis
TCTATTGAATATACCATGGACTGCCAAAAGAACCAACAGATCTGTCCTAGAAGAAGTGCAACCAGAGTGCTCCTTGGAAGCAAGAATGGCCAGACTGCGTCTTACATATTTTGGACATGTAGTCAGGAGAGATCAATCCCTGGAGAAGGACATCATGTTTGGGAGAGTGGCAGGTCAAAGCAAAAGAGGAAAACCCTCCACCAGATGGATTGACACAGTGTCTGCAACAATGGGCTTAAACATAAATAAGATGGTTTGCCTGGCACAGAATCGGCAAGTGTTTCTATCTAATGTACATAGGTTCGCTATGAGTCGGACTCGACTCGACGGCACCTAACAACAACAACAACAACAATAAAAATGCAGAAAACAACAAAAGAATCACTTGTATTTGGTAACATTAGTGGATAAAAGTATGATGAGAACATATCTTTTTATAATTTCAAAGTACCTTCTCACAAAGTACTCATTAATTACAATGCAACAGATAGTAATTTTATAGTATAGAACTCTGGCCAATAGTACATTGATCAAGCAATAAAAGACTGAGAGTTAAAGAGATGCAAGGGAAAGGAAAAGCATTCCAGGCAGAACAAGCAGCATGTATAAAGGCTCTGTGGTTGGGAAAGAACATGAGACTTTCAAGAAATTGTTGGGAAATTGAGTCAAGAGACTAAAGACAGGGGGAAGGAGATGGAGCTGGAAAATCCAGTAGGCAGGAGAAAAGGCAAATGAGGGCAGTTTCAAGAGAAGAATATGGGATTCAGGGAAGAGAGGAGTTACTGTGTATTTGGTATTTATTATATGTCAGGTTCTGTGTGAGACAGACCTTGAATTATACTGCTGTTGTTAGCCTTAATTTACAGATACAAAACTGAAGTCGTATGCCAATGCCATCAAGAAACCGCAGACTACAGCTCACTGGGTTGTGCTGGACCTGCACTAATGCCACCAAGTTCTCGAAATCTCAAGAGTTCCACGAAACACTCCTGGAAAGATTCTATGATTTAAAAAAAATGGGCAAAGAATAAAATTGGACCTTATCTCATACATACAAAAGCAAACTCAAGATGGAATAAATAGTTAACACAAATCCAGAAACAATAAAACTCTTAAAAGAGAGCATAGAGAAAAAGCTTCTAGACACTGGATAAGGCAATGCTTTCTTGGTTCACTGACATCACAAACATAGGCAGCTAAAGCAAAAATGGACAAGTGGGCTTTGTCAAATTAAGAAACTTCCGCACAGCAAAGGAAACAGCAAAATAAAACACAACAAAAGAAATGAAAGTATTTGCAGACCATATATATGATAAGGGGTTAACATCCACACTATCTAAAGAACTCCTAATAGTAAAAAACAAAACAATAACCTACCACATACCATGATACACCCCTATGATCCCAGCAACTCAGGAGACTGAGGCAGGAGGCTCACGCATTTGAGGCCAGAGGAAGCCTATAAAACTTAGCGAGATCCTGTCTCAAACATAAAAAACAATAAAGGAGTTGAGGGTGCAGCTCCATGGTAGAGCACTTGCTTAGCATGTGCAAGGCCTTAGATTCAGCTCACTGGTACTGAAAAATCAAAACCACCACAACAAAATAATCTAATTAAAAATGGGCAAAGGACTAGAATAGGTATTTTTCCAAAAACATAAAAATAGCCAAGAAGTACATGAAAAGAATGTTCAACATCATTAATCATCAGGGAAATGTAAGTTAAAGCCACAATAAGAAACACCTCACACCTGTAAGAATGGTTGTTATCAAAGAAAAAAGTGAACAATAAGCGTTGGCATGAATATGGAGAAAAGAGAGCCCTTTTATACTGTTGTTGTGAATGTAAATTGGTGTGGCCACTAAAGAAATCAATATGGAGGTTTATAAAAAATAAAAATAAAAATAGAATTAACACATAACCCAAATATGCATGTTGTACTACACTGCATATTAGTCAAAATGTTCCATAAACCTTGTAAGTTGATAAAAATGTAATGAAAAATGATATAATAGTTCCATAATGGAAAAGGCCAATGCTGTATTACTCTGTACCCCACCAACATTTACCAATAAGGGGAGAAAGAAAAAACAGAATTACCATTTGATTCAACAATCTACTTCTGGGTATATGGCCAAAGCAATTGAAATCTTCATCTCAAAGAGATGCCTGCATTTCCACAATCACTACAGCATTATTCACAGGAGCCAAGACAGGGAAACATCTACATGTTCATCAGTTGGTGAATGAATAAAGAAATGCATATAAAGCAATATTATACAGCCTTAAAGATGAAGGAAATCATGCCATTTGTGATGACATGATTGGACCTGAAGGATATTATGTTAAGTGAAATAACAGGCATAGAAAGACAATTATTACATGATCTTATATAAGGAATCTAAAATAATTAAACTCACAGAAGCAGAGTGTAGAATGGTGGTTGCCACGGCTGGCGGGAAGAAGATAGAGTGGGATCAGTCAAAGGGTGCAGAGTTGCAATTTGCAAAATAAACAAGATCTGGAGATCTACTGTATAATACAAGGCCTGTGATGAACATCATTATATTGTTTGCTTAAAGCTGGGCGTGGTGGCACATCCCTGTAATCCCAGCACTCCATGTGGGATGCTGAGGCAGGAGGATCACCAGTTCAAGGCCAGCTTGGCTACATAGAAAGATCTTGTCTCAAAACAAAAGTTATTTTTTTTTCTAAGATGGCCTATCTCATCTTAAGTTCTCTTACCACAAAAGGAAAAAACAAAACAACACAAATGGGATGGGATGCTAAGTTTATGGCATTGATGGTGATGGTAGTTTGATGATTGCATGGGTATATATTTATCTCCAAAGTCATCATGTTGTTTATACTAAATATTTGCAGCCTTTTACATGTCAATCATACCTGCATAAATGAGTTTAGAAAGAAGAGAAAATTCATCCTCAGGAGTGGATGGCTGGTATTATGTCAGGAAGACTACAGCTCTTCAGATATCAATTATTACCTGAGGCTTGAGAATTCGCACAGTAAGTGTCAGAAATGTTTTTTTATTGGTGAAAGTAGACATTTGCTAGTCCGCATGAGAAATAGGCTCTCAATGGTAAATCAAAGGAATCCAAGTTTGGAGGAGGGAGTAAACTACGACCAACGTGCCTCTCACTGTGCTGAACACGCCTAGGAATCCATTGAGGCAGTGCCCAGAGGACAGCATATCTACAGACAATCCTGCGACCAACCACCTGGATAGGAGGACCTCTGGCTGCCTAATGTCCACCTAGGGCATCAGAGTTCTGCATCTGGAATGTTGTTGCTTCTGCCTGAATTAAGACAGTAGAATCCATGATGGGGAGGAAGGGAATGGGGGAGGAGGTGAACATGAGCAATATGCAATGATATGCATGCATGGAAATGTCATAATGAAACCCATTAAGTTCTACACTACCTAAACAAATTACTAATAAAAAAATAAAGAAAAAAAGAAGTAAAATCCATGAAGCTCACAGTTGAATGAAATGTCCTGGGTTTGCTTTTTAAAGGAAAGTTTGCTAAATGTTGTTTTTGTTGTTAGGTGCCATCGAGTGGGGTCTGTCTCATAGTGACCCTATGTACAGCAGAATAAAACATTTGCCCCCAGTATGCTATGCCTGGCACTATGTCAGTGCTTCTCTGCTATTCATAGAGTTTTCAATGGCTGATTGTTTTCAGATTGTTTCAGGAGTGGACTGCCAGGGCCTTCTGTCATCTTTTGTGGTGCTGGGGATCGAACCACGGACTTCACAGAGTGCAGAGCAGCACTCTACCAACTGAGCTAAACCCCAGAAGTTTGTTAAATAAAAGGTTTATATTTGTGGTAGAAAAAAGATGAAAAAAAGTAGTTGGTTAAAAAGAAGCTCCCAGCTAGTGGTTTGTGGTAACTCAAGTGCATTTATATCACTGCTATTGTACGGGACGGGCTGGTTCACTCCAAACACTGTACATGAGGATCTTCTTTATCCAGGACTAGTAGCTAATCAGGGATCAGGAATTTGTGTCTTCTGTTTGACTTACATTCTTATCTGTACCATACCCCACCCCCAACTTTTAAAAACCCAGAAAACAATGGATGGAAATATTCAGTAAGAGATCTCAGATGGACACAGAGATTTCTTTGGTGGTTGGGAAGGCATGGGTTGATCTTCATAGACTCATAATCACAATGAATACCAGGTATATAGCAAAAAGTATATAGCAAAGAGAAAAAGCTAGGCTGATTCTAAGATGAATGATCAAAGTTGCTCTACATAAATTCTTGATATCAATACCATTATCATTTGGTCAATTCTTTTCTTCCTGTAGAGGGAGGGATGACTTCCTGGGTGTATATTAGATACAGCTTTATGCTTGTTAAGGTTTTGCAAGCAGTCATTTAGTGTTGTGTTAATAACACTCTTCCTCTGTGGGATGGGTAGGCGAGACTTTAGTGTTTCAGTCATCTGAAAATACCCAGACAATCCACTTAAGCCAGTGCATGTACAGAAGTCTCTTAAAGGTTGATGTCAGTGGTTGTCACTCCCCTTTAAGTTGACATTTACACGAAGCCAGAAAAAGAAATGACAGGGAAGTTTTAGGGCTTGTGGCTGTGGGGATTTTCCATCTTCATTTGAAATGGCTTAAGTTTGCCCCCGTAAGGTATTGGGCCGTCAGTCCTGTGTGTTTTGCAACTTCTAGCTAAGTGCCCACAAATTAAGCCTCCAATTTCCAAAGGATCTGGAAGAGCAGGGCCCACTCTACTCTGTCTCAATTGCCAACTCTGAGTGATTATGTCAAAGGTTGAGGCTGTGGGGTTTGCTCCCACTTTATGTGACAATCTCTAATCACCTTTGCTCTGGCCTGGATAAGCTTAGTTATTTTGTTTAATTTTATGTTCTATTTTGAACATGTAAGGCCTGTGGAGATCCGTTCATTAATTCTAGATGTTAAGACTTGAGTGGCTTCTCCCTGATTCGGAGCTTCTCCCTGGGGTACACGGGGCCAGCTGGGGTGCTCAATGCCAAAAAGGAAGTGAATATTGGCCAGTGTGGGCTATGCTGGAGGGACTCCTTGGTCACACTTAATAATGGGAGTGGCAGGAAGCCACAGCCCAAAGAGGAAGGAGGGAAGATTTTGGAAAACAGCAGAGGATGGAGGTCCAACAGTGGTCAAATCTTGGGAAGTACAACCTGAGGAAATTTCTCTGACAGGCCCCTTTTTTGGCTAATTGTATCTGATTACCTCATTTTCAATTATCAGTGCACACATCTGTAGTTTCTGAGACCTGGATTATATCACCTATTCTGGTTTTGTCATGGCACTTTCTCCTCCTCCACCTCCATTCCTCAGAGGTCGCTATTCTTGGTGCTAAGTCCACTCAAGCAGGAAAACAGAGCTGGAGTCAGAAAGGCTCAGTGGGCCTGAGTGGCTGTGGTGAGTCCCCGGCTGTTGATTAGGAATTGGAAAAGTTAGGTATTGTTTTTGCTTTTGCTATTATGTGTGAGCCTGGACATCTCTTTTTTTAAAAAATGAAAATTTTATTAAACTGTAGATTCATAGTTGTAAATATAATATGCGAAGATCCCTTGGGCCCTTAACCCTGCTTCCTCCAATGATAATATCTTGTAAAACAATAGTATATCACAATTAAGAAATTGACAGTGACACAATCTACTGTGAGTATGTGTATAATTAGTTGTATACAGTTTTGTCACATGTGCAGTTATGTACATCCATGGACAGTCAAGGTACTGAACAATTCCACCCCCAGAAAGATCATCATATTGACCTTTTATAGCCACATTCACCTTCGTACCATGGTCCACTATTCCTCCATCCTGACCCCTGGCAACCACTAATATATTCTAAAATTTCTAAGATCTTGTCATTTAAAATATAGCAATTCAAAAAAATGGAATAATGTAGCATAAGAACTTTTGGCATTGGCTGTTTCATTCATAATCATTTCCTGGAGTATTTTATCATCTGAACGCACCATAGTTTGTTTAACCCTTTCTAGTTTGAAGTTCTCCTGTTCTGCATACAGCTGATACAAATTATTCAACTGTAGACTCTTGTGTGAACTTAAGTCTCCATTTCTCTGGAATAAATGCCCAAGAGTGCAATGGATGAGTCACATGGTAATTGCATATGTAGTTTCATAAGATACCACCAAGCTTTTTTTCCATAGTAGCTGTACCCATTTAAATTCCCACCAGCAATGTTTGGGAGACCCACTTCCCCGATATCCTCAGCAGCATTTGATGTTGTCACTGTTCTTGTTTCTTTGTTTTGTTTTTTGTTTGTTTTGACATTCTGATAGATGTGTAGGATAGATCATTGTGGTATTAATTTGCATTTCTGTAATAGTTAATTGCCTGCAGCCACACCATACTGACATCTGATCCCATCAGATCTCAGAAGCTAAGCAGAGTCAGACCCAGTTAGTACTTGGATGGGAGACTGTCAGGGAACACCAAATGCTGTAGGCTTGAGAGAAGGACCTGGCAGCTCACTTCCCAAAAAACAAAACAAACAAACAAATAACAACAACAACAATAGAAAAAACCAATCAACCCTGGAAAAAACCTATGAATAGCAGAGAAGCACTGATATAGTGCCAGGTATGGCACAGTGTTGAGTGGTATATCATCTGTTGTACATAGGGTCGCTATGAGTTGGACTCCACTCAATGGCACCAAACAACAACAATAATAGTTAATGATGTTGAATTATCTTTTCATGTACCTTTTAAATATCTATATCCTCTTCAGGGAAATGTTTCTTCATGTTGTTTGATTACTTTTAATTGGATTGTCTTGTTCTTATTGTTTCTACTTATAAGTTTGGAAATTTTTATATATTCTTCATACTAGTTCTTTGTTAAACATTTTCTCCCAATCTCCCAATGCGTAGCTTGTTTATTCATACTACTCACATGGGCTTTTTTCTTCTCAGTAACAGTTTTTTTTTTTCCATTACTGGGATTGAACCCAGGGCCTTGCGCCTGATGCTTTGCAAGTTCTGGACCACTGAGCTGCACCCTCAGCCCATGTTTTTACTTTTTTTTTTTTTTTGAGACAGGGTATTGCTAAATTACGCAGACTGCCTCTGGTCTCGAACTTGCGATTCTCCTGCCTCTGCCTCCGGAGCCGCTGGGATTACAGGCGTGCGCCACCATGCCTGTCTTCAATAACAGTTTTGTTGAAGTATAATTCACTGATTTAAAGTGTACAAAAATCTGGTAATTTTTAGTATATGACAGAGTAATGTAGCCATCACTAAAATCAATTCTAGAGAATTTCATCATTCTAAAATGAAACTCCATTGTTCATGTTGCCTTTTGTAGAGCAAAAATCTTTGATTTTGATGAAGTCAAATTTACTATTTTTTCCTTTTATAGACTGTCCAAGAACTCTTTGCCTCATCCTAAATCCAGAATACTTTCTCTTAATTTTTTTCTAAAAAGTTTTATCATTTTACATGTTATAGTTAAATCTATAATCCATTTCAGTTAGTTTTTAAGTATGAAGTAAGGTTTAGATCAATGAGTTTTGCTTTTGTTTTTTAAATATTCTCTCTGAATACCCAATTACTCCCACCTCTTTGTTGAAAAGGTCATCCTTCCTCCATTGAGTTGCTTTGCTCCTTTGTCAAAAATTAGTTGACCATCTTTGTGTACGTCTATTTCTGGGTTTTATAGTCTCTTCCCTTGATCTATGTGTCTATCTTTCCCAACTTTAGTTCCTAATAATGTAATTAATATATTTTGGAAAAGGGCTTAGTAATACCTGCTCTACTTAGTAATACTTGTTCTTCTACTGCTGAGTTCTTCTACTGCTGGGTTGTTAAGAGAAACAACTATTGTATAAAAGCTTGAGTTTTGTGAGCTGTACAGCAAATGTGAATGTAATGTATTAATAGGGGTTGGGGTTTAGCTCAGTTGGTAGAGTGCTGCTCTGTACTTTTTGAGGACCTGGGTTTGATCCCCAGCACCACACAAATGGGAGAAGGATGTAGCAGTCCACTCCCAAAAATAATCTCAAAACAATCCGCCATTGAAAACCCTATGAGGGTCACTACGAGTCAGACATGACTTCATGGCACCTAACAACAACAACAATGTATTGATATTGGGAAGAATACAGAGATTTCACTCGTTCTCCTGTTAAATTCTTATCTGGTTGGCATTGCTAACTTTTCGTATTCATATACTGGGAATCGTGATGAATTACTGCTCAGTTAGGTACATAGGAATGGCCCACTTGATAGAGTCTTTGCAGAAAAGTTAGAACTCCTGCTTAGCCTCATCTGAAACCCATTTGCAGCCTCTCTGGATTCCTCCAACAATCCTGGCTCATATAGATTCAAAACCACAAGGTGATTTTTAATGAGCAAAGTGTAACACAATTTAAGCCTGCAGCCTTACCACTGTGGCATCTAATCCCATCAGATCCCAGAAGCTAAACAGGGTTGAGACTGGTTAGTTCTTAGATGGGAGACCGCCTGGGAACACCAGGTGCCGTAGGCTTGGGAGTAGGACCCAGCAACCCACTCCCAAAAAACAATCAACCATTGAAAACCCTATGAATAGCAGAGCAGCACTAACAATAGTGTTTCACCTGTCATACAGAGGGTGGCTATGAGTTGGAGACTGACTCCACAGCACCTAACAACAACAACACAATTTAAAGAAGAACTTATGTCCCCAGTCACTTGGTAAATGGAAATATTTTAGGATTAGGGAGTTGAGAATTATCGAGGCATTCTGAGTTCCTGAAAGGCCACACCTTCCTTCTCTTGATACCTTTGTTTATCCTGTTTCCCGGATCTCTCCTCTTCTCTCCTCTGCTTAGTCATATTCTATCCTAAAAGACCTGCTGACCACACTGAGAAGTAAGTCTGTTCCATCTGCTTCTCCAGTTAGGTGGCAAATCCCTCAATGACAATAAAGTTGATTTTACTCAAATCGGTAATTTCAGGCCTGGCCCAGGGACTGGAAAGTCCCAGCTTCTCTTGATTTCTTTTCCCTCCAATCTCCTCTCATCACTCTTATGACATTTAAGCATTTATCATTTGTGCAATTGTTTTCTTGCTGATGGTTTCTGTGTTTTCCAACAAATAACAGAACATCTTGAGAGTAGGAGCTATATTTTAAGGTTGATCTTTCCCTGGAAAACTGAGGGCAGGCCTGGAAGGTTCTAAACGAGTAATACCTTCTGCCTAATGAAATGTCACGGTTTAAGTATATTGATTTCACTACCTGATTTCTTTTGGGGCTGGGATTTAGCTCAGTTGGTAGATTCCGGCACCACAAAAATGGGAGAAGGATATGGCAATCTATTCCCAAGGCAATCCTGAAACAATCAGCCATGAAAGCCCTATGAGGGTTGCTATGAGTCGGACACAACTCAACGTCACTTATCAAACCCCATTTCTTAGAAGAAAAAATTCCAGATTCCCTATTATTCAGGCCAGGAGGCCCAAAGATATATCTTAGATTGGAGTTATCCATAGTAGATGCGTGATGAGAACTGCCTTCTTGAGAAAACAAGGAATTCATGGAATGGAAAAGTTAGACAATAGGATTTAAAAGCTTAAAGTGAATAGTCCAAAAAAGCAAGCATACCTACAGTGGACCATGTCAAATTGACAATATTAAGCTGAAAGGAGTTGCAAGGGAAGCTCTTAATAACCTCGAGAGGGCAGCAGTGGATAGAGGCCTAAAGATTAAGTCAAAGCTGACTTACCTGCATTGGTAGAGGGAGTCCTAGCATGGGGAGAATTTCACAGAGGTCATGAGGTTTTAATAAATAATTCGATAAGCTGGAGGTGTAGCTCAGTGGTAGAATGCTTGCTTAGCATGTGTGAGGCCCTGGGTTTGATCTCCAGCAACAGACACACACATGCAAACAATAATAATAATTCTTTAAAAAATAAATTCAAACTTGAGTAGTTTCTGTGGCCCTGGAAGCAGGCTGCCAGGGCAAACTTACTTTGCTTCCTTTCCTTTTCCCAGAAAGCTGACTGTGTGATGTTTGCTGCCCTTAACAGCTAGGACACCATCCCTTGCCTCAGCCTCTAGTTACATGTGAGCAGGTCCAGCTAACCTACAGGTAGGGAGTCAGGAAGGGTCCAGGGAAAGAACCTTTAATTTCTGCTATTGTCAAACTTAATTTAACTGAAAGCCTTTGGACAATGAAATCTCCAGCTAATTAAAATGTGTTACCTGAAGGTCAGTTATAAAAACTTTACTTCTAATTATTGAAATACTAACGCCTTAATATGTACACTTTAATACCTGCAAAAGTAATTGGTGGTAGAGTCTCTTAGAGACCTTCAGGATTGTTGAAGGACTTGATAAAGCCATAGAAAGTGCAGGGAATTAGGTGGATGTATATTTACTTCTACATCTACCACCTACTATGTAAGTTTTGTTGTTAGGGAGCATCTAGTCTGGTCTGACTCATACTGAGCCTATGTACAACAGAATGAAACACTGCCCAGCACTGTGCCATGCACACAATCTTTTTATGTTTGAGCCTATTGTTGCAGCACAGTGTTTCTTCTCATTTTGAGTGGTGCCACATCAACAATGGAAGTCCCAGGGGCTTTACTCCATTCCCATCATTAAGTTTGATTCTACTTTGAGGAGGTAACTCTTCCCCAGTCATTTCTTGAATACCTTCCAGCCCAGGGGACTCATTTTCTAGCACTATATATTAGACAATTCTTCTCTGCTATTCAATGGCTAATTGATTCAGAAGTGGGCTGCTGGGCTGGTCTCCCCAGTCTGTCTGTGCATGGAAGCTCAGCTGAACCCTCTCTACCATGGGTAGCCCTGCTGGTATCTGTAATACCCTTGGCATAGCTCTCAGTATCACAGCAACACACAAGCCCTCACAACATGTCAAACTTACAAGCACGTGAGGACCGTGTAAGTTACTTTTCAAAAATTCATTTTTTAACAATTCTGCTGAAATTTGTATAACAAAATTTGCCTATTTAGCCATTTGTGTGTGTGTGTGTGTGTGTGTGTGTGTGTGTTTGTGTGTGTGTGTGTGACACTTGGGGACCTCTCCCAGGGCCTTTCCTTCTCTCCCTCTTTCCCTCCCTATCTTCCTCTTTCCCTCCTGAAAGAAAGAGAGAATGGAAAGACCAAAATTACTTACTTCTGAGTGCCACTTCCTTTTTATTTTGTTCTAGCAGGTGAAGAATTGCAGCCATTTTATGAAGTGGGGGTGGGGAATGAGGCAGCCAGGCTGGTTAAAGACATGGTTCTCCCTAATCAAAATTAAATAAGCCTTAACTATCCTGAAGGGCTGCGATTTAGCTCAGTTGGTAGAGGGCCGCTGTGCAGTCTCTGATGGTCCCAGGTTCAATTCCCAGGGCTGAAAAAATAGAAGGACGTGGCAATCCACTCCTGAGGCAATCCTGAAACAATCAGCCATTGAAAACCCTATGAAGGTCCCTATGAGTCGGACACGACTCCATGGCACCTAACAACAACAACTATCCTCAAATAACCCACCATTGAAAATCCGATGAAGAGCAGAGAAGCAATGACCTAGTGCTGGGCATGGCACGTTATCAGGGAGTGTTTCATTCTGTTGTACATAGGGTCGCTTGATGGCACCTAACAACAACAACTGAAAATGGGAGGAGCTAGAGTTTTGATTTATTATGAACTTCATCTTTTTCAATGCAAATGGGGCTAAACAGAGCAAAATAATGCTTATTGCAATTACTTAGGTGGCAGGTACTGTGCTTAATTAACTTCTTCTTTATGGCAATTCTGAGTCAGACAGAAAATAATTAGGTGACCCTGAGTTAATACCCAAGTGTCTTGTGCTCTAAGCAAGTACTATGTGATAAAAAAAAATACAATGTCAACCACAGATGCAAATTACGTATATAATTTTCAGTTTTCTAGCCACTAAGTGAAGAAAAGGAAAAAGAAACAGGTGAGATTGATTGTAGTAATTTTCTTAGTTCAAGATATTCAGAAAATTATTATTTTAACATATAATCAATGTAAATTATTAATGTGATAGCTTATGTTCTTTTTCTGTACCAAGGCTTTGAAATCTAGTGAAATCCAATGTGTTTTTTCCCATTGACAGTGTATGTCAACTTTGATATGGCTCATGTCAGTACTTGATTACTTCATGTGGGTGGTAATTGCCATATTGCCCTACCATGGCTTCTCTCCCGTATGTGTCTGTCAGCTTGTCATGTTATGGGGGCTTGTATGTTGCTGTGATGCTGAAAGCTATACCACTGGTATTTCAGATATTGACAGAGTCACCCATAGTGGACAGGTTTCAGCTGAGCTTCCAGACTAAGACAGACTAGGGAAAAGGACTGAGTCCTGAAACAATTATCCATTGACAACCCTATAAATAGAGATGCACTGTCAAACATAGCGCTGGAAAATGAGCCCCTCAAGCTGGAAAGCATTCAAGAAATGAGAGGGGAAGAGTTGCCTCCTCAAAGTAGCGTCAACCTTGATGGGAATGGAGTAAAGCCCTGGGACCTCCTTTTGATAATGGAGCACAACTCAAATGAGAAGGAACAAAGTGACTGCAACATTAGGCTCAAACATAAAAAGATCATGTGTATGGCACAGTGTTGGGTAGTGTTTCATTTTGTTGTACATAGGGTTGCTGTGAGTTAGACCTGACTCAGTGGAACCTAATAGCAAATGATTTCTCTAGCCCTCACTTTTTGCCTCTGCCCCAGGAAATGTGCTCATGTGAGTAAGTTCAGTCTCTCCCTTCATACATCGTGTACTGTGGTTCCTTAGTAGAAATGCTGGTTCTTATTTTTGAATGTCTTTTCTAGTCGCATGCCTTCTAGAAGAATGGCTGACTTATTAGAAGCAATAATTGTTTTTTCTTCTT
The DNA here is from genome assembly GCA_007922755.1 of Pedetes capensis. NCBI lineage: Eukaryota > Metazoa > Chordata > Mammalia > Rodentia > Pedetidae > Pedetes > Pedetes capensis. The sequence goes on from VMDO01033129.1 coordinate 12,913, forward strand.
AATTTTGCATTTATCCCTAGGTCATTTTTTTGCATTTGGATGACCAAGAAATGATTGAATAGCCAAACTAGGTAGATTTATATTTCCCAGCAGTTAAATAGACTATTATGTATTTGCTTTGCTAGGGAAGCATGTTAGATGATTGCATGAAACAGCTTTGGTTTACTATGTTAAAAAGCCAGACATTAGTAAGAGAATCAGAGAAGAAACTCAGAATAAATCTGCCACTAACTTATAAAACTGTAGGGAATAAAATAAGAATAAAAGGTCTTCATTATATGTTTAAAGTTAGTTTTCTAATTATAAAAGCAGTACTTTTCTAACTTTGAAAGTAACCCAGAAAGCCGGGCACAGGAGAACATGCCTGTAATCCCAGCGACTTGGGAGGCAGAGGCAAGAGTATTGCAAGTTTGATACCATAGGCAGACTGCGTAATTTAGCAAGACCCTGTCTCAAAAAGTAAAAAAATGGGCTGAGGGTGCAGCTCAGTGGTACAACACTTGCAAAGTATGCAAGCACAAGGCCCTGGGTTCAACCCCCAGTACAGAAAAAACAAACAAACAAAAAGTAATCTAGAAAATAGTGGACAGAAGAAAAATTAGCCATAACCCCACCTTCTTTAATGTATACCAAGAAATTTCAGGGCTGAAATGGGATGCCTTGCTATATCTTGAGTCCTTTGTCCCTTACAGGCAAAAGAGGATTTTTACTCATAGAATGATGTTTCCTTTAGGAAACAGAACTTGCTTGATTTTGCCATGTGAACATGTTTGTTGTAGCATTCTGCCTTGGAGCTGGGAGTTGTAAGTGGTTAAATGTGCTGAGAAAGACGTATCATTTGGGAAGAAGAGACAGATTACCTGCTATGTTAACATTTGATTCAAAAAGCTTGATGGTGGATGGCATGATTCTTGATCAATGAAGGGGCGCAGAAAGACAGGAAAGAGCCAGTTCAGTATTTGTGGACTTTCACCTCCCATCAGAGGCAGACCCTGACCATCAGCTTGTGTACATGGATGTCTTGGATGGTGGCCCTGGCCTACATAGTTCGGCCAGTTCTCTCTCTCTGAGTAACTTCCTTCTGTCAAAAAAACACTCCTGCTAGAACTGTCCAGGTAATTGCTCCTCTTCTGGGCATTGACACTTTCAACATTTCCAATACACTCTCTCCTTTTGGCAGTAACTCCTCCCCAGAGTGAGGTAGAGAGGCAAGGAGAAGGACGTCTCAGGGACCTGCCCCATGCTGACGTGTCCCTTGGTCAGCATCTGTTCCCCAGCCTGGCCATTCTATGGGAGGGAGCTGCAAGATGTCTTTGAAACCTGTCATCAGGCCTCTGCTGGTCTCAGTGTACTGCCACCCTTGCCACTCACTGTCTTTGTTCTCAGACAGCTGTTTAAGACCAGCTCAGTATTTATAAATTAGTGATTCTTATGGTTCCCAAGTCTGCAGCCATAGCCCTGTGAGATCCAATCCCATCAGATCTCAGAAACTAAGCAGGGTCGGGCCTGGTCAGTAGTTGGATGGGAGACCGCCAGAGAACACCAGGTGCTGTAGTCTTGGGAGAAGGACCCGGCAACCCCCTCCCAAAAATCAATCCGCCGTTGAAAACCCTATGAACAGCAGAGAAGCACTGACGATAGTGTTTCGCCTCTTGTACGCAGGGTTGCTATGAGTAAAATACCGACTCGATGGCACCTAATAACAACAACAACATAGATCCCAAATGAGTTCTTTGGGTGGTTTATCTACTTCCAGCTTCTCTGGAGTAATCAGCTTTGTTACTGGCTCAAAATCAGGCCCAAACAGCTCATAGTTGATGAATGAATGCTAAAGTTCAGATTGGATTTATTTGAATTTGAATACCACCTCTTCTCTTTTATTTATTGCTTTATACATTACCCCACCCCTACAAACAAGTATTAAGTGAATGAATCCATGTAGCCATTCAATAATAGGTATTTGGGGGTTGAACCCAGGGTCTTGCATATACTTTGCAAGTGCTGTACCACTGGGCTGCACCCCCAGTTTATTTTTTATGTTTTGTCTTGAGACAGGGTCTTGCTAAATTACACAGGCTGCTTCTGACCTCAAACCTGTGATCCTCCTGCCTCTGCCTCCTGAGTCGCTGGGATTACAGTGATAGTACCCGGCCTGCTATTGTGTATTTAAAAGCCCCTAGGTTCTATGTTGAGTATTGAGTTACACACATGACTGAGACATGATCCAGTTCTGCCTTGTAAAGGAAGGCTTCCCTCTCAGGGAGGTGCTGTCCAAACCAGTAGGCTGATACAGGCAGAAAAAAATTAAGGGAAACACTTAAGTGGCATAAGAGAATTATCATGGCAAGTACATTCTACTTGCCTCATTTGTTAACAGATAAAATCCTGCCTTTGGTTCATAAAAGGAATATCATTCTGACCTTTGCTAGAAGGAAACAAACTTCAGAGTCTCTTTTTTGGCACTTATCACAGAAGAAAAATGATGCATGCATGCAATTAACATAAAGTCCCTCAGGATTATCATTATACCTCCAGAATTCTCCCTGTCCTGAATTTCCTCATCAGGTCTGTGATGTTCCAAAGGACTCAGAAAACAACAAAACAAGCAAATAAACAAACAAAAACCCTATGTGTTCAGTGCCTTTAAATCATTTAGAAAACAAATTCTTACAATATCTTGGAAAACTATGTATACGGTTATCATTTCCTACCTTAAAAATGTTTTGGTAAGGTAAATAAACTATAAATACAGTAAGGCTGAATTTTATTATGAAAAATGAGACAAAAGCATTGTAGACTACTTTGCAGAACCCTTGACTCCAGAAGGGAAAGCTTAAAAACTCCAGATTAAGAAGTTTTTAAACGTGAAACTCTTTTCTTATGAAACAGCTGGTGGAGTGAGGCAAAGATAAGAGTAAATCCTTCAGAAGAAGGAAGGAAGGAAGGAAGGACTGAAGGAAGGAGGGAGGGAGGTGAGAGGATGAGAGATTCAAGGAGAGGAGAGAAAAGGAGGAAAAAAGGCAAAAAAAGGAATGGGAACAAGAAAAAGAAAAAAAAAATACTGAGAATACCAGTAAACCAGAGGTGAAGCTAACCAGATACTGAAGAAACAGCTTCCTTTGATCCCTGCACTTTAGATTTTAGAAGCCCATATGTGAGGAGCTGAGGATAAGTTTCTGAGCCCACAAAAGAGGGGTAACTGGAAATAGACACTTGAATGAAGCTGAAATTCTAAAAAATGTCTTTCTCAGTGAAAGCGCATTCAATTTGTATCTAACTTTCCTCCCAAAGCTCAGGTGTTGAAGGCTTGGCCTCCAAGGCAGCAGGGTTAAAAGATGGTGTTCTTAAGAGGTGATTGGGTCATGAGAGTTCTATTCTCATCAATGATTTAACCTACTGTGGATTCAAAGCTTTAGAATGCAGGATATAGCTAGAGGAAGTAGGTCACTGAGGGCATGCCCTTCAGGGTATTTTGTCCCTAGCCCCTTCTTGTCACTCTCTCTGTTTCCAGGCCACCATAAAGTAAGCAACTTTGCTCCACCACATGTTCTTCACCATGACATTCTGCCTTCCCATGAGCCTAAAAGCAATCGAGACAGCTGACGAGGGACCTCCAAAACCATGAGCCAAAATAAACTTTCTTCCTTTTAAGTTGTTTATCTCAGGCATTTTGTCACAGCAGTGCAAAGCTGACTAACGCAATGGGTGAATTACAAACCAAATAAAACCAACCAGCCAAGAAAAAATAACCTGCAGAGGAAAATTATAAGGAAATATACCTACTTTCTGCGTGGAGGAGGGCTGTTTGTCCTAGGAGAAAAACAGAACACTTTGAAACCTGAAAGAATATAAATATTGTACTTACAATAAATTACCATACAACATGTTTCATTTGTATGAAAGCAGAGCATTAGATGGGAAGAACTGCACATATACCCATATATAATATGCTCATATGTAAGTAAATATGTTGTTGTTGTTGTTGTTGTCATGTGCCACCGAGTTGGGTCCAACTCATAGTGACAGAACAAAACATTCCCCAACACTGTGCCATGCTCGGCACTATTGTCAGTGCTTCTCTACTATTCATAGGGTTTTCAGTGATGGATTGTTTTGGGAATGGGTTGCTAGGTCCTTCTCTCATGTAAATATCACATATGTAAAAATGATCTCTTTTACCTTCTTAAAAATGAAGCCACATTAGAGTGGAATCGCTTTGTTGATGCCTGCTGAAAGACAGGGCAGATGGCTTCTGAAGTTCTCTGTAATTTTTTTCTGATTAGTGCCTTCAATGTTTTTCTTTACTCTTGACTTTTAGCTTGATTATTGCTGTTGTTCCAAATCTACCATTTATTGAACAGGAAGTTCATTTCTGGAGGGACTCTGATGATATGGGAAAAACTTAAACCTGTTTGTATTCTGGAGTCAAGTTGGTGACATAAGAGGTTAAGAAGTTGTGTGTGATTGGAAGAGGGGTGAAGTAGGAGTCACAATAAGAGTTGGACCTTAGGTTTCTTAGTAGTAGACACGCTGACCCTTTGATGCTGGAGAAGAGATTGTTACCCAGTGCTTTCTTGCATCACTTAAGAATGTGTTTGAACTGAGCTTCCCAAGCATGAATAGTGTATACTCCCCTCTCAACTCTGCCTTGGTAACTTCAGGTCTCTTAAGGAGACGAATATGGAACACATAAGGACATTTTCTGTGAATAAGAGTAAGCCTGAACATATTATTTCTAGAGGCCATTTGAATGGGATCAATCTTTTCCCCATATTGACATAGGATAAATATTTTTTTAAAAATGCACTTACTATTTACACTTAACTTGCTGAGCTGAGAGGAAGGGTCACATGCTACCACTTAGAGATGAAAGAAATCTGTCCCCTGAGGATTCTGGGCAAGAAAATATAGCAGCCTTGATTAGATCCAGGCTCTGTTGTTTAGAATATAACTTTGGGAAAATTACCTAATCTCTTTGAGCCTCAGTTTTTTCATCTATACAATGGTGATATTAGGGCATATCTCATGGAATTGTTGGTGTAATTAAATGAGGTATTGTGCTATGTGCTTAGCATAGGACCTGAACTTCAGCGATCTCTTAATGTTGTTTTGTTTAAAAATTTAAAATAGATATATATCTTTACTATCATCTTTCATTTCCATGTTTCCTCCAATTTGACTACCTCACCTATTTTTTGGAAAAAATAAGAGTATATAAGAACTTTGCACACATACATCATTAAACAAATTAAACTTACAGCCTTGCTTTTTTTTTTTTATTAGAAATTTTTAATGTACATCATAATGTGATTCATTTTGACATGCTTTTCGTTGTGACAATTTTCATAT
>VMDO01033130.1:0-18263 GCA_007922755.1 Pedetes capensis
AAGTTGTTTAGTGGTGATTTCTTTTCCTGGCATGGTGAATAAAATATATTTAAATATGATCTGCATAAAATTCCATGAGATGAAGCTCATATAATAAACACATACAGTTAAATTTTATTAAGTCATCTTTAAGTTGCTTTATGTCATTTTTAATTGAGTTAATCATTTAAAAAGAAATGTGGAGAGTCACTTATAATTTCCAAAAAAAGTAAAGTTAATAATAAATGAAGTGTTGGAAATGTAAGGAAGAGTTTTGTATATTTGTGATAAGAGATGGTTTTAAGTTTGTATTAGACAACTCTTTTGTCTCAACAACAGAATTACAGCAATGACAGTATGAATCATATAATCTTTAATTCAGCTTTAAATGTGTCAGAGTAAAATCCTCATATTTTAAAAAATGTCACCATAGACTATTATGTGGATGGTGATGATGGAATCTCTAATAATTTTAAATGAAATGTAATGAAGTATGTTTCATGCATAATAGACATATATTGTGATAACATTGTACAGATGAGTAGTTCCCTAAAAAACTCCTTGGCTGAAATTAATTTAATCCATTTTCCTTGGATTGTCAGCTTTGTGGCTTTTCACAGAAAAATTCTAATTTTCTACAGTTAGTATGTTTATTAATCTAGTCAAGAAATTATAACATTTACTTTATGTTCAAAGTAAGGCTAGCAGAATATTGAATGATAAGTAATTCACAATCCCTAATCTTTATAATAATTTTAATATTATATTCTCAAATAGATTAGGAGTCACTTTACATATTAATAGTATTACCAGTACAATATTTTTGTCTTTATGCAATTTTACATTTAACAAAAAATATAAAGAACAGTATAAAGTATTCCCACAAAACTCTTTGCCAAGACACTCAGTCAAAATTTTCCAGTTGTCCCAATGATATCTTTAAAAAAATCTAATCCAAAGTAATTCTTTTCATTGATCACCATGTCTTTAATTTCCTCATCCTCAAATAATTCTTTGGTGCTTCTTTCGTCAACTTGACCTCACATTTTGAAGAACATCTGTCAATTATTTTGTTAAATATTCCTCAATTTGAGTTTGTCTGGTGTCATCTCATGCTGTGTTTCATGTTGCACATTTTTGTCAGGATTATGTCAAAAGTGATGTTGTGTTCTTCTTATTGCCTGTCGATCTATCAGGTCACTAAGAATGTTGACTTTAATCACTACCTTAAGTGTTTGTGTTAGCTTTCTCTACCATAGTATTACTCTTACCCTCTTTAAAATGGACAAGAATTCTTCAGAGAAATACTTTGAATCTATGCAAGTACAATGCTCATGCAACTTTTGCACAGTATTTCAGCATCCATTGATGTTGAACTAATTATTACTGAGAAAATTGCTGAATAGGGACTTTGTTTTTCAGTCATTCCTTGTACACTTATTATATATCATTCTATTTTGAAGAATTGTCCTTCCTCTTCATTTATAAGTTGTTTACATGTTTACATAGAAGGAGAATGACAGATTTCAAATTTATTTAAAAGGATACAATTTGATAATGTAGTAACTTAATGGTGATGATCAAGTTATCTCTAAATTCAGGCTCTTTGGCAGTGAATAGGATGAGGAAATATTTGTAATGGGGAATTTAGGGGAAGTTCATTATAAATCATGCAGGATATTTGGAATATATTTATCTTCCTGAATAAAGCTGCAAAAACATTTTAAAATATTTTGATAGTGCCCTCACCTCCACAATGTTTATTTTTGTCAATAATCCAAGAATTTTCTTATTCTAACCATTAAAGAAGACATATGAATGTAACTCCAGGGGTCAAAATTTTTGACTATCTTATTTTATCCTCTTACCACATGGAATGTGTCAGTAAAACTTGTAAAAGTGTATCTGTAAGTATCTGGAAGCTCAATAAGACAGCTAATATTCATATAGAATTCCCCATGATCTATTAATAAGCCCTTCTATTCTCAACACTACCACTGCATATTGGATAACATTTCACATGAGTTTGATCATTTGAAATATTTTAAATGTGAAAGAAATAATGTTCACAATCACATGAGGTTAATATGGTTGATCACAACCATATAGAACAATGTTTCTTTTTGACATAAATTCATTGTACATACACAATGCAATCTATAGAACCAAGATGAGTTTCCACTTTGATGAATTAAGTCGCAATTACCAATAAATAATGACACTAAAATAAACTATTGAGTATCCACAAAGTGATAGTTTAGGATGTAGCTGTTCTAGGAAAAGCTTAAATCAATTATAGAACAAGCATCTGAAGCTATTTATTTTGCAACCTTTATTTTGTCAATTAAACTTTCTCTTTAAAGAAATTGTCAAAAATTATTTTAAATATTTTCAAACTAAAATTTAGTGCCTAGCATCTATGAATCTATTATGGATTTTAAGGCTAATTTAAGTTAAAAATGAACTCTTAAGAACACTGGGAAGCTAAGGTTTATTTCTAAATTACATAGAACAGGACTTCTAAAGTGAACATTGATATTCTATTAATATGTATGTTTATAATCAGAACTACAGACAAATTAAGAGTGCTTATTCCATTATTGTTTGTCTTATCATTAGACTTAAGTAGATTAGAAAGTTCTGTACAAAACAAATCCTCTTTTTTTTTATATTCTTCAGAGGAGAAAAGATACCTAGTGACATTGAAATAGGGCATGCTACATAATCTGTGAACTATTTTACACATTATCTCACACAGGAAAGCAACAAATAGTTTGGGAAATGTAAAGACAATTGTGAAAGAGTGCAGAATATGAGGGAGAAAAGTGAAAACATTTACTCTATTTCAGAATGTTTGTAATTTAGAACAGTTTTGTTTTCATCTTGTTCCCAAAAGTCATTTTTGAAAATAACTCACTGGACAGTAAAATATAAACTTTATGTTTATGGATATGTATTCAAGTAAAGATTCAGAAATATAAATTGAGTGGATATTTCATTCCACATGTAGAAATCTTAGTTATGTACACTGTGGTTGGAGAATTTTCTTCATTATTAATAACAGCAGAGGGAATAAATCAATTTTTTAATTCATTAGCCTTTTTACATTTCTCACACAAACTCACATATATTAAAATTGTTATTGTTTGAATTTACCCAAGAATACCGAAAGTTACCCATGGTTCTTTTGTATTTGAATTATTTTTAACAATACTTTAAAGAAATGAATGCTTTTCCACATTTTTTTCCAATCAGCAGTGCTTAATATTTCAGACCAATCTGCATTTGCACCAATTTCTTCCCCAGCTACCATAGTTTCTACTTCCAATTTGCCCTTTCTTTCCTTTTTGTCTTCTACAGTAATTATAATTTAACTAATCTTTACATTTTTAGCACTTTATCTGAAATTTTCATGTTTCAGAACAATTTTATTTGCTTAAATGCAATGATGACGCAAGGCATAATAGCATGTGCCAGCAACTGGCAGGCTAAATTAGGAAGATTGCAGTTTGAGGCTGGCATGTGTACATATTGAGGACTCCTCTAAAAGGTAAAGAAAGAAAGAAAGAAAGAAAGAAAGAAAGAAAGAAAGAAAGAAAGAAAGAAAGAAAGGAAGGAAGGAAGGAAGGAAGGAAGGAAGGGAGGGAAAAAGAAAATAGAAAAAAAACCCTCAAACACAAAAATGCACAACTGATAGTCATAAGAGTTATTAAAAGCATAAATTTCTTAAGTTGCCCAAAGGGAAATTACCACTGACATTACATTTAAAAAGTGACATGCATTAGCCGGGTGCGATGGCACACACCTGTAATCCCAGCGGCTAGGGAGGCAGAGGCAGGAGGATCACAATTTTGAGACCAGAGGCAGTCTGTGTAATTTAGTGAGACCCTATCTCAAAAAACAAAAAACAAAAAACAAAAAGTAAAAAAATGGGCTGGGGGTGCAGCTCAGTGGTCCAGCAGTTGCGAAAGGCCCTGGGTTCAACCCTCAGTACAAAAAAAAAAAAAGTGACATGCATTTTATGTAAAATGTGTTAGTTTATGGAAGATTACCCAGGATCATTATAATTATATGCCCAAAATATAATAGTATTCAAAAATATTTGACAATTTTCTGGATTTGTTTCAATTTTTATAGTTTCCATTTTATTTTCTTATGTACTTTACTTGACTTGAATATTTTTCATTTTAATAAGTCAGACTCAGAAAGACAAATACTACATTTTTTTCTCATATATGAGTTTACATTTATATGTTTTGTTGTTAGGTGCCTGTTGAGTAGTGTCTGACTGATAGAACCCCTATGTAAAAAGAATGAAACACTACTCAACCCTGTGCAGAGCCTGGCACAAGAATTGTCAGTTCTCTGCTATTCGTATGGTTTTCTTTTTCTTTCTCTCTCTTTCTCTTTCTTTCTTTTCTTTTCTTTTTTTTTTTTTTTTTCCATTACTGAGGTACTAAGGGTTGAACCAAGGGCCTCAGGTTTGCAGGCTTTCCAAGTGCTGGACCGCTGATCTGCACCCCCAGCCCTCCCCTTTTTTTTTTCTTTTTTACTTTTTGAGACAGGGTCTCACTAAGTTATGCAGACTACCTCTGGTCTTGAACTGGTGATCCTCCTGACTCCACCTCCTGAGCCACTGGGATTACAGGCATGTGCCACAGTGCCAGCACTTCATACGGTTTTCAATGGCAGATTATTTCATAGTGGGCTGCAGATTCCTTCTCCCAAGCCTACAGCACCTGGTATTACCAGGAGTCTCCCATCCAATGTGTAATCAGGTCAACCCTGATTAGCTTCCTAGATCAGATGTGATCAGATGCCAGGATTATATGGCTGTAGGCACACCCATAAATACAAATATTTATGAAATTTAAAGGGAATCTGTGGGAAAAAATGGACTAAAAGGAGGTGGAAAAGGTAATAAGAAAGGATAATGGAGGAAAAGAAAGACAAGTGGAAAGTATTCTCTCACACGCAGAATATTGATTAAATATATAAATATATAATTCATATATAAATTATATATAAATATACAATTATGTGCAGTGCGATAATCATATTGGTAAATAATTGCATGTAAAATTACATAAAGAGGGTGCCAAAAGATATACACATCTTGGAATGAAAAGTTTCCATTTTGCTGTTTTAGGAATTTGTTTGCTTGGTGGAGTTAGCATTTATTTAATTAATGCCATCTTTTGAGTGAATATCATGCTACACATTACTACTGTAACTGAATTCAACTTTGAAAAATAATACATAGAAAACACCTCTTAAAATGTGGGTACATTTTTGGCACACCGGTTATATACAAATATGTGCATACATAATTCTATATAAATTAAGGTGTATGTATATCGATATATATGTATGTATGTATATTACATAAAAATGGGAAGAGGTCTCTTTTGGTGGGGAGGAAAAGGCAGCAGGAGAGGGTGGGGGACATGAGAGAATAATGAAGAGTGAACACGAGCAACTCATGTGATATGTATATATGGAAATGTCATAATGAAATGCATTAATGTGTACACTAACTAAAAAACGACTAAAATTTAAAATAATAAAGAGTGCAAATCATACTTTCATTTCTCTGGACTATTTGTTACTTTTTTGTGTATTTTTTTCCATAGAGTGGTTATTCTATTTCTAAGCAATTTGTAGGAGATTTTAGAATTTTATATTGGTCTCAGTCATGTACTAATATATGCCATATCATATTTGATAAACTGTCCATGCTTATATTGTGGCTTACATTCTTATGTATATGATTTTTATTTTTGTTAGGTCAAAATTATTTGATTTGAAAGAAATATTTGATTCATGAATAGGCAATTATATTTTATTCAATTTCACACAATTCAATCATAGCTGCAGGTCCACTATGTGATTATAAAACAATATTCATATGATTTCTTCCGTCACTTTTTGTATTTCTTGTATGCCATTAAATATTTCATGTGTTTGAGATGGATTTAGATTTAAGTTTGTTCACTTTTTTTCCCCCCAGAAAATTATCCCTGACTTATAAATTATCTGCTTACAAGGCTTGGGTAGAGCTCAATGATAAAGCACTTAGCTATCTTGCAAGAAGCTCTTGTTTTGATCCCTAGCAACACAAAACAAACAACCAAATAAACAAAGAAAGAAAACAACATTGAGATACCATCTTATCCCAGTCAGAATGGCTAGCATGAACAAAATAAACAGCAACAAATGTTGGCAACGGGTGAGGGGAGAAAGGAATCCTACCACACTGATGGTAGGAATGCATGTTGGTGCAGCCAGTATGGAAATCAGCAAGCAGGTTCTTCAAAAAACTAAAAATAGAACTACCATATGACCCAGCTATACCACTCCTGGGTATACAGCCAAAGGAATATGGCATTAAACTGCAGAGCTATCTGCTCATCCATGTTCAGTGTGGCATTATTCACAGTAGGCATGATATGGAATCAAACTAGGGATTCATCAACAGATGAGTAGATGAGGAAATTGTGGTATACATACATAATGGATTTTTATTCAGCCATAAAGACGGAAAAAATTATGACACTTATGGGAAAATAGATGGAACCAGAGATCATGGTTTTAAATGAAATAAGCTAGACTTAAAAATATAAACATCACATATTTTCTCTCCCGTGTGTAAGCTAGAATTCAACATATGTCCAATACTGTAACATATAAGTCATAAAAGTAGAAGGGATCTATGTAGGGAGAGACAACAGGCTGAAGAAAAGGATAAGGGGCAAAGAAGATAAAGTAATGGTAGAAAGGAGAGGAAATATCATATATCATGCCTTAAAGGCAAAATCAGGATTATATAGATATACACACAAATTGTTGTTGTTGTTAGGTGCCCTCGAGTCAGTATCCGACTCATAGTGACCCTCATAGGGTTTTCAATGGCTGAGTACTTCGGGATTGCCTTGGTAGTGGATTACCAGGCCCTTCTCACATTTTGCTGTGCTGGGAATTGAACTCGGGGCCTCAGAGACTGCAGCGCAGCGCTCTACCCACTGAGCTAAATCCCAGCCATACACACAAATAAGACATTCAAATAGAAGGGGAACCATTTGTTGGGAGGGAGAGGTGGGGAAGGACATCATAAGAGGTGAATCAGGAGATGAAATTGAACAATCTACAATGAAATGCATGCATGAAAATGTCATAATGAGACTTATGAAGTTGTACACAAAAAATTACTAATAAAATAAAATAATGGGAAAAGATTCCCAAATAAATATCTACTTTAGGACTTCAATGATATTCTAAATTTCTGTTGGTACTTAGATGCAGTTCTGGAAATTCAATTTACATGTCTTCTTATACGTTATTATTGTATTTTGAATAATTTACATAGACATTTTTGTATATCAATATTTTATTAAAGATTTATTTTAATTATATATTGTTTTTACTAAAAAGAGCTATATGAATAATGGTTGTTTTGCATATTTTATGTCAAATATCTAACTATTTTGCTTTCTGAGGAAGGAAAAACTGTTACTCGTCACATTTGATTTTGATTTTAATATGTTTCTGGCTTATGTTTGCTAATACTTGGTATTTTCTGGCATATTAATGAATTAGATTGATGTATTATTACACTTTTTATAAGAACTTTGAAGAATTTGGACATCAATGTTATACAAGCTTCATAAAAAATAAAAAAGGATATTTTTCTCTTTTAATACAATCTGAATATCTGTAGAAATTACTTTCCTGACACTTGGGATTTCCTATTACTGCTACCTAGACAATGAGTATTTTGAAGCCTTTTAAGTTTCTCCCTTTTATCTATGAACAGTTTAGCTAGTTATTGTTTTTATCTGCACTAGGAATGCTTATAATACTACATGTTCATAGTAAATTGCTTCACTGAGAACGTGAAATTTATTTCTTAGTTTGGAACAAAGTTGTTAAATTTCTTTAGTATCTGAAGTGTCAGTGGTTATTTTCTCATTTTAATCATGAATGTGTGTTGTTTAGCCTTCTTATTTGTAATTACACTCCTTGTTCACTTTAAAGTTTTATTTAGAGAACCAGTTTTTGCATTTAACTACCAAATGTGACACTGTTTTGATTCTTATCTATTGATTTCTATTTTTTCTTCTATTTTGATTTTACTTTTTCTAGACTTTTGAGTTATATGCCCAATATGGTTACTTTTATTTTTAATTTTCAACATTTTTGTTGTTTGTTTGTTTTTGAGCCAGAATCTCATGTATCCCAGGGTATTGTAGAACTCGCTATACAGAAAAGTCTGGCCTTGAACTTGTGTCAATCCTCCTGCTCCAACTTCCCTAGTGCTGGGATTATAGGTTTGTGCAATGATACGTACCTTTAGACTTTTCAATTCTTCTTGTGATAATTACTTTAGTTGTATTCCAGAAGAAATTGAATCTGTTGGCTGAAAGAGAATTTTTTTTGAATTTTTATATGTGGTGTACTTTTTGGTTTCTGCTATGTTATCTATGTTTAATTTTATCCCACAAGGACTGAAAATATTAACCGTTGTATTTTTTTTTCCTTTTTCAGTTCATTGAAATTTTCTTGGTATTAATTATATAACCATTGTTTAAACATTTTTGTACATGTGAAAAGAATTTGCAATCTGTATTCAAGATATACACTATAGCACATTAGGGCCCTTGATTAAGGTTTTGTTTTCTGTAGTTTCAGTTACCCAAAACTAATACATACATCTCACATCATCACAGAAAGGTGAGTATAGTGCAAAACAATATTTTGAAAGAGAGTCTACATCCACACAACTCTTATTAGAGTATGTTGTAATTATTCTATCACTACAATTTATTAGTTATTACTGTTAATCTACTACTGTGCATATTTATGAATTCACATGTGTCATATATATATATATATGTATATATATATATATATATATACATATACATATATATATGCACACACTATAGGTAAAAACAGAGCTGGGATTTAGCTCAGTTGGTAGAGCGCTGCGCTGCAGTCTCTGAGGTCCCGAGTTCAATTCCCAATACTGCAAAAATGGGAGAAGGACCTGGCAATCCACTCCCAAGGCAATCCTGAAACAGTCAGCCATTGAAAACCCTATGAGAGTCTCTATGAGTTGGATACCGACTCGACGGCACCTAACAATAACAACATAGGTAAAAACAGAATTCGGTACTATTCATGGCATCATTAATCCACTGGAGGGTGTAAAATATGGCCCTGTAGATAAGCAAGGGAGAATAGTATGCTGGAATTAAATCTAATTTGCTGTTGAATACTTATATTCTTCTTTATCTCACTTGGTTTGTCATAGAATATTCATGTTTCATATTATTGTTTCTATTTTTCCTTCTTGTTCCTTGTAGATTTTTTTGTTTGTTTGTTTGTTTTTTATAATAATTTTAAGGTACAATGTAATAGGCCTCATTATGACATCATCATACATGGAATTCATTGCATTTTGCTAATGTTCATCTTCCCTATTCCCCTTGTAGCTGGATACAAATACTACGGTATTTTACAAATAGACATTTGTATAATATTTTAACATTTCTTTTTGTAATTAGGTAAAACTTTTTAAATCTTATTTTCTGTTAATTGGAATGGCACCTATTCCCACTCCCACTATGTCTACCTAATATAGATGTTATTGAACTATTTATTTTTTGTTAATAACCTGGATGCACACTGATACCTCAATGTTAATTTAAATTTCACATCTTTGACCACCAAGAAGATTGGCACACCATTTGACACATTATATTAATTGGCCACTTGATTTTGCTATGTGTGAATTTTTAAATATAATTTTATGTACATATTTTGGTTTGAATTTAATTTTGTTATCAATATTATCACACCTTTTTTTAGTAGACATTTTATCATTTTATTTGAGCTCCATCTTTCAAACATTACTTGTATTTAGTTCTGTATGCTAGTTGTGGGAACTAATTTTCTCATTCTACCTTGAACCAGAAAACGTTAAAATAAACCAATAAGTTTATTTCTGCCTCTTGCAGAACATTTTGTCTTTTCATGATCTTTGGTTATTGTTGTTATAAATTTCTAAATTGCCTTATTGAGTCCTATGATAAACCTGTGTTTTCTCCATTAAACTAAAATTAATTTTACAATGCATACTGTCAATATGTTATTGTGTCATATTGACTTAGGTCCATTTTTATGCAGTTCATATGTTTTCTCTTTTAATTCTATTGAAGTATGACCTTGAATAGGACCATTAATAAAACAAACATTCTCCTATGTGGAGTCTCAGCATTTGGGAGATGGAGTTAGGAGGATCCAGATTTCAAGGGCTGTATGAACTACATAGTGAGGTCCTGCCTGAAACAAACAAACAAACAAATAAACAAAAAGTGTTACCAGAACCAACCAGCCAAACAACAAACTCTCCCAAATATGCTAATAGCATGTGAGAAAATGTATTCTTACATCTTTGCATACAATATTCACTAGATAATTTCTAGTGGTTTTATAATTATGTTGGTTTGTTACTTTTTTCATTTGCTTAATCAAAGAGATTTTTTAAATATAAGGATAATTATTAATTTTATCTCCATATTTTAACAAATATTCACACATTTTTATATACATGATCATTTTATAGAAATTTTTAATTTTTTTCTCATCACAATATATTAACTATGCTTTTTAAACTATTATTCTCCAATATCTCTTGTCCCCACAAAGTATATGTGTGTGTGTGTGTGTGTGTGTGTGTGTGTGTGTGTGTGTTTGTTAGATCAGTTTTCTTTTCTCCACATTCTTTATTTGGCCTCACCATTTTAGTCTTTTCAATTAGAAAGTATATTCTATGTAATTCGTACTGGATTATTGTGAATTATGTGGATTATTTCAAACACTTTATTTTGTGTTTATCTTCTCTCACTTTGGCAATCTCATTTTCCCACTACTTTTCTTGTTTGGTACTTTTTTTATTGATTCAATTCAATTATTTTTTCATTCCGTTTTACCATTTTACCTTCCTGTTCCTCTTCTATTAGTTTGATGGCCCTTGCTTATTTTATAATATATTATTGTTGTTGTTATATGCCCTAAAGCCTGTTTCCAACTCATAGTGACCCTAAATACAACAGGTGAAACACTATTGTCAGTGCTTCTCTGCTACTCATAGGGTTTTCAATAGTGGATTGATTTGGGGGAGTGGGTTACTCGGTTCTTCTCTCAAGTGTACAGTATCTGGTATTCCAATGTGGTCTCCCATCCAAGTACTAACCAGGTCTGATCCTGCTTAGATTCAGAGACCTGGTGGGATTGGACACCATAGCACTAAGGCTGCAGGGAATATATTATTATCAGTCATCAAATTAACTTACATAATTACATACATATCACACAATACCAGGACCTTATCATTCCTTTTCAAATTACATACTATAGTTGTTGCCTATAATATTCTTAGAGAGTATACTATATCCTTTGCCTTCTTAGTAAGACTTGGATGTATGGTAAGGATATCATAGGCACTGTATTGAGAGGCATAGCTGTCTGTTGCAATTGGTTTAACTGCTATTGGTATTTTCTGGATATCTCTCCCAAACTATCCATTCAGTTGCAAATACTGGCAAAACTCCTGTTCTCCACCTACAAGGAGCTGAAGGGATTCAACTAAGCCTAATTTCTTCTTGGTCTACGATATATCATCCTATATTTATTCTCAGAAAGAGATTTTTTCATAACCTATTGCTTTATATTACTTCCCTAAATTTCTTTCATAATTGTCTCCCTTTTGATTCTTCAGGAGTATCTAAACATTGTTTTTCAATTCTTAAGGCAAAGAAAAGATGCAGCATTTATAAGTGATAGTATATACTAGGCAAGGGACATAGTCAGCCTGCAGGGGTCTACCCTGTAGCAATCTATTCTCCAGCCACCTGAAGTAGATGAAAACTCCCTCTGAGACAAATGTCTTGATCTAGTGGTCTGTGCATCCCTGTCAGGAGGATTAAAATAACACTCACATTTAGCTAGGAGTGATGGTAAAAAAATATGTGACACACACTTGCCTCCAAGTGAAAAGAACATTATCCAATGGAGTGTCCACCCTTATCAATATCATAACGAGCTAGATTCCTAACATTCTGAAATGTCTGCTTCTTGGCCCTTTCCTTATCAGGCACTTGGGAGACCATCACCTCATTCCAGGCATAGACCCAAGGAATATTCTCTTCCTCTCCTCAGGGCCCTAAATGCATTATTTTTTTGATTCAGCTAATAATCCACATATAGGTATATTATAAATCCTGATTTATTTACAAAGTGCAATTGCTCAGGTAGTACCATTATCAGAGATGCAGGGAGCTCTGGTGGACAGGTATGGAGCCCTGATCTGGAAGCTGGCATTAAAACCTATGTCCTTGTATTTGGCATATGAAAGAATTTATGCCTAATATAAAAATTATAGCGTAGAATAGGTTTATTCAAGATAACACTCCTTTAAGGAATAGTTATCCAGAAAACTGAGGCACCTAACAACCTTAGGTAGATCTGCAAAGGAACTTAGAAAAACCTGCATTCCCTGGGTGAATAGGCATAAGGATGTTTCTATTCCCCAGGGGAAGTTAAGGTGAGAAAAGAAGAGAGTTAAGGGGGCTTTTAGATGGAAATGTTATGGGCCACAGGTGTACCCAGTAAACATAATACCAACACCAGAGTGCCCACAAATGCAGTACCCATATGAGTCTAAGAACTTGAATGACCTACGGGTGGCCATTAGGGAGGACTGGCCAAACTCCCCATGGACAACGATAGTCCTTAACAGCCTGGCCACTAGGGTCAACACCCCATAGGATTGGAGGGACATGATGAGGGCAGTCCTTCCAGGGCCCACTTTCATCCAGTGGGAAGCCCTATACCAAGAGGAATGTAAGCAGCAGGCAGAGAGGAACACCCTGGCAGGGCAAGATATTGGAGCAGACAGCTTGTTAGGAGAAAGACCTATGTACTCGGTGGCTGGGAGGCAAGCAATGGGGCTGGCACAGTCATTTGACCAAGTAAGGATTTGTGCCCAGAGAGTGTGGGACAGACTACCAAGAGATGGGGGGATGCCAAGTTTAGCATCACTCAGACAGAGGCAAAATGAACTATTTGTGGACTTTGTTGAGAGGATCAACAAGAGTCTAGGACACAAAGTCATTCATGAGGGTACGAAGGCAGAGTTGCTTAAGTACTTGGTGTGGGATGGCATGTCCAGTGATGGTAGGCAAGCCTGCCAGGGCCTAAAGAACAGGACCCTGGAGGATTGGATTGTGGCCACACATGAAATCAGTTCCATGGCCCAAACAACCACAGTCATGGCCAAAGTCTTCATAGGCCAAGCTGCAGACAACATTGCTAAGTCAAACAAATCAAAAGAATAAATTAACTAATTATTTAAATGATGACACTATTGAAAATAATATTTTTGATAATAAATGTAAAACATTAAAACTCAAACAAATCAAAAGAGCTCAACAGTGGGATGGATGAAATTGTAAATGTCAAAGATGTATGTTCTAACAATGGGTTAACTCCTGTTTACAAACCAACTGTAAAACACTCTTGGTGCCTTTTATGACATTCTAATTTGGGGCTGGGATTTAGCTCAGTTGGTATAGCGCTGTGCTGAAGTCTCTGAGGTCCCGAGTTCAATTCCCAGCACCGCAAAAATGGGAGAAGGAGCTGGCAATCCACTCCCAAAGCAATCCCGAAACAGGCAGCCATTGAAAACTCTATGAGGGTCACTATGAGTCGGATACTGACTTGACGGCACCCAACAACAACAACAACAACAAGGACAGATTGCTACATGTAATGTCTTGTTGCCACAAATTCTGTGTGGATTGTTTACAACTATAACAAAAAGAAAAAACCTCTCAAGATGCAATAGACATTCAATGCTTGAAATATACTGGTAAATTTGATTCCCAAAATCTTAATTTAATATTAAATGAGGATATTATCAATGATGAGATGAACAAAATTACTAATATTAGCAATATATATATATATATATATGTATATATATATATATATATATGAAATTTCTAATTGGGATAAATTGGCTTCTGTTAAAAAATCAACCATAATATGTTCCTTATGCCTGTTATTCCATCCCTAAAATACATTTCCTAATGTATTACCATGCCATCATAGAGCTAGTAGAAATTGCTTATTCTCATACGTGAAAGCAAAATTCTCTAAAGATAAGATTAATATTCATTGTCCATAATGTATTGAACAATTTGATTCTTATGCTTTTAACATAATATTAAATGAAAATGTCTTGATCTTAAGTTTAGAGATCCACATCTTAAGTTTAGAGATCCACATTGTGAATGGTGTCTGACCCTAGATTATAATTATGATATGGTGATAACCAAAGATGTTGATAGTCCAAATCTCCAGATAATAATATACCAATTGGACATCCTAACCAAACCGATGATTGTGGGGCCAGCACCTCCCAGTCTGGCCTGGATGTTCGGACAAGTGGCACCACCATGCACACAGATACTAAACACAATTCACTCGGGACCCTCGGGTGAGGGGCAGGACTCTTGAGGCCCTCGGGATGCTGGAGGAGATGGGAGAAAGGAAAAGCCTTGGTCACTTTTGCCTTGCAAGGACAAACAGAGCTCTTTATTTCTCTCTCCCCGCCCTCGGAAGGGTGTGGAGAAACTCAAAGCATACCGCTTTACATGCTAGCAGCTCTTATACAGCCTCAAGGGCAGATGCTTCCATGTTGGTGGTCTCAGTGGAGAGTGAGTTCTTTCTTTGTTGATGGTTGTGGAAGAGAGAGAGAGAGAGAGAGAGAGAGAGAGAGCGAGAGAGAGAGGGAGAGAGAGCGAGCGCTGTTTCCTCATCTGTGGTCAGGGCAAAAAAGGGTCGAGCTGCAGCAGTGCAGCTACTTATATAGCTTGCCCATGGAATGGCCTGAGCCAATCAGCTTTGAGTTCAATTGTCCAATCTGGTTCAGGGGATTTGTCAAGGGTTTTGTACAAATGTCCAACCAAGTTACTTTCATTTTCCCTAGATTTCTAATTTACAAACCAGATCTTCAAAAGCTGTTTTCCCAGTTTTGGGGTTTTGCCAATTTCTTCCCAATTTCTCCCTACAGATAATGCGGCTCAACAAAAAGAGCCCCAAAATTTATCTATTGATTGAAATTAAAAGTCTAATACAATAGTTAATAATACAAAGCCATATATGAAAGTTATTATTTCTATAAAAACATGGAATAATGGAAATTACAATCACATGACATATTATGTTAAGGAATATAGGAAAATAGTTTTCAATCTAAATCAGTCAAATTGTAAATTTTGGGAAAATAAACCTTGGAGCCAAAAGGCCCTTGCTGATGTTCCTATTGAAATTGATTCAATAACATTGTATATATTTGCATCTACTATAAAAGCCATAATGTCTCTCGATATTAATGTCCCCATTATTTCAAATCATGATACTATTCTAACTTCTCTCTTTCAAAACAAAAGAGTCTTGAACAGGTTAAAAATACAAAAGGTCAAAATCATTTATCGAACTAAACGGACTTCAGGGAGGATATATATATATATACCTAATGGCAGGGACCCTCAAACCCTAACAAAAATAGGGGCTGTAATTAACCCCGTAAAATCTGCCCAGCTAGCTCAGTTGGTAGAGCATGAGACTCTTAATCTCAGACCAGCTCAGACTCTACTATCTAAAACAGAGACTAATGATATTATTTTGACACCCATAATCAAATACTGGGGTAAATTTCTTTGAACTCCAGAGATTCAGATACAACAAAAAGGCACACTATCCCCTAAAGCTCTAGTAAAAAAATCAGATAGAAAAGGATAAAGGGGAATGACAAGGGGGAGCACCCACCCAATGTAAAACTTAGTAAACAATAAACAACAATAAACATACTAAACATACAAAAAAAAAATGAAAATAGACCCAGAGTGTAAAAGCACTGGGGATAGATGCCGAGGCCACCAGAAATTTTGGTTCAGTGGAAGGACCTTTTCACTGGAAAGTGGAGAGGGCCCAACCTGTTACCGACCCAAGGCTGAGGTTCAGCATGTGTCTTCCCATGGGGGGAAGACAAGCTGGTCTGGATCCTGGTGGGGGAAGACAAGCTGATCTGGATCCTGGTACGAAACTTCTGGAGAGCTAAAGACACAGAGGGTAGTAACACTAATAAAGGGAATGAGAAGAGTGAGCCACAATCTTCTGAGTGCTCATGGAAGCATCACAGAAGAGGGGTGGGAAGAGTGTAAAGGCCAATGGAGGAAGTGGCCAAACTGAGGACAGCTCAAACAATGAACCCAAAAGCAATAAGGACAACAGAAAAAAACACCAAACCAGGTGAGACCACAAAAAGGAAAACCAGAGCAATGGCAAAATTTGGAAAGAGTACACTAACATTGCTAATAATGGTGTTAGGAAATGCTATAAATGCCCTTATCCTGTATGAAATATCTGTTAATACAATCTGTAATACCATCTACATAACCAAGCTCATATGCAATAGTAATGGCTGTAGTGGCTTAAAACTGTTGGGGAGTGCTTTAAAAAAGAAAAAAAGAAAGAAAAGAAAAAAGAAAATTAAAGGGGCAGGTGTAGGGAATTATCCAACCCTCATCTTGCCTCCTGACTGGTAATCAAGTATCTCCCCTTGATTACCCAAGGAGTGACATCTGTTTTCACTCTTTATTTCAATGTCACTCTTAAATTGATTGCACCTAGCCCCTTGTGGCCCCACTGGATAGTCATCTTGAGGCAGTAAAAGCAATTACCCAAGGGCTATATAAACAAAGCTCACTCTGCATGTGAAATGGCTGATGATGATGGGGCTGCTGATAGTGATGCCGTGAGCTGTTGGCTGCTAGCTTCCTGCTGGGAACTCTCTCTCGCTCTCGCTCTCGCTCTCGCTCTGTCTGACCACCAATAAAGAAAGAACTTTCTCTCTGGAGTCGACCAGCAACACGGAGGCATCTCTCCTCATGACCACTGAGACCAGGACAACTAGACGGTGCTCCAAGGACTACAGTCAAGGTGAGGACAGTCCCTTTGCTGAGTGCCTAGAGACAGAAGCTTAGGACAGTCTCTGGTCCCAGCACTCAGGGCAGAAGAGCCACAGCTGCCTCTGAGGGAGCCAAAAGAGTTGTAGCACTCAGGCTGCTAACACTTGTTTGGGTTTCTCTGTGCTCCCAATAGGGAGGAGAGAGACAATAAAGAGCAGCTTTTGGTCCACAGCAAGGCAAAAGTGCCAGAGGCCTTTTCCCATCCCCCTCTCCCATTGTTACCGAGGGCCACAGGAGTCCACATCCTTCCCCAGGGGGTCCCGAGTGACTTGTGTTAAAATATCTGTGTCCACCACTGCGCTGCCTATATGAAGATCTAGGCCTGACTGGAAGGTGCACACCCCAAATGTTCCATAAAATGGAAGCATGTGTAAGCTTCAGACAAATGTTTTGAATAATCAGCGTAATAAGATGTTGGCAATACCGAATACCAGTTTGTAAACTGATACTTGGTGTTAATTTGACTTGATTAAAAAATAGTTAAGAAACTGGTAGAACATTAATTTTTGTATTTTTAAGGATGTTTCTAGAGGAAGCTGGCATTTAAGCCCATCAACTGAGTGGGGAAGATTATACTCACAGTGGGCAGGCTGCATCCAATCAGTTGTCTCCTACCCCATAGAACACAAAATAGAAAATTTGATTGATATATCTCTCTAGAAGAACAGGGATACCTTATTTTCCTGGCCTTTGAATTCAGAATTCCAGTGTACCTTTGGACTCTTGGATTTATAATAGTGACCCCCAGGTTCTCAGACCTTCAGATTTGGATTGAGTCAAGCTATCAATTTCCCAAAGTCTCCAGCTAAAGATGGACTGTCATGGGACTTCTCAGCCTCCATAATCATATAAGCCATCTCCTCTAGTAAATCTCTTCTCACTTATCTATACAGTCCTGAGTCATTAAAAAATGAAAGTCCATCCTGAGAAATGCATCATTCTGTGATCACATTATTTAAATACAAAGAGTGTGCTTACACAAACTAGGACAGCTACAAAGTCACATGGTGATAAAATCTTATGAAACCACTTTCATATATGTGGTCCATTGTTGATTGACACTTTGTTATGTAGTACCTGAATGTATATACTCTATCAAATCTGTCTCATTAGAAAACTTAACTAATACAGACTCCAATAAGTGTTCAAGTACCTCTAATTATGTCTCCAATTTTTCTGTTTGCA
>VMDO01033131.1:0-18279 GCA_007922755.1 Pedetes capensis
TCATGTTTGGAAGAGTGGCAGGTCAACGGAAAAGAGGAAAACCCTCCACCAGATGGATTAACACAGTGTCTGCAACAATGGGCTTAAACATAAATAAGATGGTTTGCCTGGCACAGAATCGGCAAGTGTTTCGATCTGCTGTACATAGGGTCGCTATGAGTCGGACTCGACTCGACGGCACCTAACAACAACAACAATAACAAACTTCAGGAACACTAATATTTAGTTACAGGATGTTACCCCTAAACTCCAATGAATATATTATATAATACCTACAAACTGTATTATTTTTAGAAAATAATTTGGAATCTAAAATTTTGAGAAATACACTTGGTCTTCAAGGATTTTAATGAAGAATTGTGGCCTTTGTTTCCAATCCTTTTTTCTTTTCTTTTCTTTTTTTTTTTTTTTTTGTGGTACTGGGGGTTGAACCCAGGGCCCCGTAATTGCATGCTTTTCAAGTGCTGGACCACTGACCAAAAATGGACCAGCCCATTTTTTTACTTTTTGAGACAGGGTCTTGCTAAGTTATGGAGACTGCCTCTGGTCTTGAACTTGCGATCCTCCTGCCTCTGCCTCCTGAGCTGGTGGGATTACAGGTGTGCGCCACCATGCCTGGCTCTGTTCCCAATCTTGATTGATCAGAATCACCTGTGGACTTAATACTGGTTCCTGATCTTTGGAATCAAACCTGGGACAAGGATTTTTTTTTCCTTAAATAAGCACTGTAGGTCCTTCTCATGTGACCAGCCCAACACTGTCCTAGAAATCAAACCATTGACTTATCAGCTAACACGAACCAAACCGATAAAACCTGCTCAGGTAGGTAAAGTGGTGGTAGATAATGTACAGTTGTGAAAATATTTTATACTCTATCAGGACTAGTTTGGTGACTTACAAATCTGAGGACTAAGATTTTCTTATCCATCCTTTACGCCTCTAATAATGGAAGTGTGTAGGAAAACACACTTTTTCTAAGAATATTTTAGGAAAACATTAACCTGAGTCTTCTCCCTGATGGGAATGCTAAGAAAAAAGCAAAAGGGGGCAATATCCAGGCATTTCTCTAGTATTAAGAAATTCTCTCAACTAGTGAAAAAAACCTACTCAAAATAATGTCCAAACATATAATTCGATGTTTTCTCCCTAGTAGGGGCTTAAAATTTCTGGACCTGAGAAAATTACCATGGAAGAGAAACCCAACGATCATGGATCTGTCTTTCAAGAGAAGCAGAAAACCAGAGTCTCTGGGCTGGGGATGCAGCACACTAGTGGAGTGCCTGCCTAGCATACACAAAGCCCTAGTTCAATCCCCAGTATCACAAAAAACGAACCAACCAAACAAACAAACAATAAAAAAGAAGGAATCTCATTTCTGAACCATGGAATGAATATTTGTTAAAGATTATAGGATGGTGTGAATCTAAGTCACACAGCTGAGCCAGGATGCAAATGGCTTCAAGGGCAATAATTCTGACTGAAGCCAAAGGTGTACCTATAGTTCTACTCAGAGGTAACTTACTTCACCCAGAAACCAGAAAACAGAAAGCTAGCTCAGCTTTCTGAGCCATCTAACGGGTTTATGCTTATAGAGCTTACCACAACTTTTTTTTTTTACATTTGCTTTTTACAAAGCAGTGGTCCTCAATACTCACTGCATACTAGAGCAGTGCTGCTCAAATTTTACCATGCATAGGAATGATTTGAGGATTTTTTGATTCAGTGGGCCTGTGGTGGAAACCAAGTTTACATTTCTAACAAGTTCCCAGGTGATTACTTGTCCTCAGAAAACATACTGAATAACAATGAGCCAGAGAACTTTTAAATACAGGTGCTTGGATCCCACCCTTGAAACACCTATGTAATTAATCTGGAGATACAGCCTGCGCACTGGTATTTGTAAATGTTCCCCTGATGTTTCTAACGGGCACTGCTGCAAGTTGTCATTCTTATTTTATAAAAGAAGATTCCAGTTCTACCTAAGACAGAGAAATCATAAGCATACTCCACCCTATCTTTTCCTTTGATTACAACTAAAAAATGCTGGAAAGAATATGTGAAGGAAATATACAAGGACTCTAAAAACAAGCAAGCAGACTGGAGAAAACAAACAAAAAACCAAAGAGCAGTGAGTTTTCTGGGTTTTATTTTTCTCAAATATCCCAGCTTAGACTAGTTGTTGTTAAGGCCATTGAGTACAGTCTGACTCACAGCTTAGACTAGAGGAGAGCCCAAAACTCAAAAAGCTCTAAGAGAAATTCTTCCTGTCTACAGAGCCAGGAAAGGGGATGAAGAGGATGGAGAGGAAAGGATACTCGGTAATTTTTCTTCTCTCAGCTCTGCCTTAAGACAAGCCTTAGTTCTGAGGCTATGACCTGGACACTATCATGAAGAGTTTTTGGTTTTCACTTTTGTTGTTGTTGTTGTTGTTTTTGTGAGATAGGGTTTTGCTATGTAGGCGGGGCTAGCCTTACACTCTCTATCCTCCTGCCTCTGCCTCCTTAGTAGTAGGATTATAGGCATGCACTACCATGCTAAGACTACAAAGGTTTTGAAACTAAAGTGGAATTGGATCTATAGCCCACAGGCATCTGAACTTAACCAGAGCCTAAGCAGGTTGATTGCCTACTAAAACAAACAAAATCAAAAGGTTTCTCCAGATTTTAACAGCACCCACTTATAATATTACTTGACATGTCTTATAGACACCCCCCCCAAATAAAACAAACAAAAACAAAGCCAAGACATCCAAAGTAAAACTGACAAATGGCAAAAATAGGACTAAAACTCAAGTTTTCTAATTATGTAACCAGAGCTTTCTCTATACCTGGAGTTAATGGTTTAAGACACTGAGTCAAATTCATTTTTTAAATCTGATTCTAGCCAAAGAGGAGAAACAAAAAGTGTTTTCCATTTTATTTTATCTGTCTACACTTTACATACTGAAGGGTTACATGTGGTGTACTATAATGGATGTAGCAGGTCAGGGGTACTGAGAGGTATAAGAGAAAATGTCAAGACAATTAGTTTTCAGCAAGAGAGATTCTATTTCTCTAGTGCTATTCTCTGCCAACGATAAATATTCCAACCTGGGTCACTTATTTTTTAAAGCTTTGTAAGATTTTGCATAGAAACGCTTTGAAGTGCCGGGCGCGGTGGCGCACGCCTGTAATCCCAGCGGCTTGGGAGGCGGAGGCAGGAGGATTACAAATTTGAGACAAGAGGCAGTCTGCGTAATTTAGCGAGACCCTGTCTCAAAACGTAAGAAAATAGGCGGAGGGTGCAGCTCAGTGGTCCAGCACTTGCAGAGCATGCAAGCACCGAGGCCCTGGGTTCAACCCCCAGTACCACACACACACACACACACACACACACACACACACACACACACACACACAAAAAAAAAAGCTTTGAAGTCATTCTTATTTAACGTAGACTAAATCTGCAGCCATACTACATACTACTATGGCAATTGATCTGGTCAGATCTCAGAAGCTAAGCAGGGTCAGGACTGGTTAGTACTTGAATGGGAGCCCCCTGGGAACACCATGTGCTGTAGGCTTGAGAGAAGGACCCGGCAGCCTACTCCCAAAAAACAATCAGCCGCTGAAAACCCTATGAACGGCAGAGAAGCATGACAATAATGGTTCACCTGTTGTACACAGGGTTGCTATGAATCAGACTGTGACTGGACGGCATCTAACAACAACAAACCTTTCAACAAACCTCGTCAGTGATAGATACCCGGGTAGTAACAGTCTCTGCAAAACCTTTTGTACTCCTTTCTTTATCTGTTAGTATTACATTTAAGTTCTTTAAGGATTATTTTATTCATCAATTCTTTATTCATCAATCCTAGATCTAGCAAAATACATAGTATATAACAGGTTTTCAATGACAAACAGCTCCCATTTATTAAGCTTTGGCAATACATCAAACACTATGCTAGAATTCTGTATGTTATTTCAGCTAATCATTATAAGCCTATTAACCTATTTTTCAGATGAGGAGACAAATGTGCAATTGAGATAAAGTAATTTCTCTGGCTGGGGTTAGATATTTAGCAAGCCTCAGGTGAATGAACTGATGGACTTGCCTTGTAGTAAAACGAATACTATCTAGTCAGCCAGATGCTCACTTTAGTAAGTTCTGTGGATTTCCATGATGCCTGTGCTCTGTCCACCGTATGTAACTACAGACTTATCAACTGGAATATGCCAAAAACCAAGAATGTTCTTAATTCTTTGTTTTCTTTACTCCCCTACGCATCCAATTTTTCCAAGCCAATAGTGTTTCCAGGCAACTCATTCATAACAAAGACTACATACCCAATGAAAGAGATATAAAGCCAAAATCATAGGCCCTGAAAGAAGCTAAGATTCTGCACTTAACTAGGCAAATGGTTTTATTTCCTCCTGTTTTGGATTTTGATAAGATGTGGGGGTGGGAGAGGTATTGTGAGAGCCAGCAATAAAGGCATGATAATTAACAGCATGAACTGAATCTCTTGCAAGCTAGGAAACCTTGGGAAAGTAATCTATTGGAGGCTGTTCCAATGTATAAATTGGAAATAACGCCACATACTTTTCCAAAGATTAATGTGAGTCTTAGATAATATACACACTACATGGCACAATGCTTGCCATTTGACAGGCTATTAGAAGAAGGTTGAGCAAGTACAAAAATAATTTTTTGTTTCAAGGTAATACCAAACTTATGATTCCTCCCCTCTTTAACATTCCATAGCCACTAGAATTTCTTCTGAATGCAATTTAAGTTAATCTTTTCTAGCCTTTGCAATATGGCAGTCCACTTCACCCTGTGCATGTCATCTGTGCCTCTGTTCTCTACTGCATATCTGTTCATTACTTCTGCTAGTACAGAGGCCTCTCCTCTAACTTACAACATCCCCACCAGTCTGAAACAAGGTCACTGAAACAAAGACAGAGTTTACTTTTATATGTTTCCAGAAGACAGTAACAAGTGGTCTCAGCAACAGAAAAGACTCCCCTTACACACCAACATCTACCATCTAAGAGTTTTTACTGGCAGATCATTCTACCAAGGACTTAAAGTAAGAATTTTCAAGTGTCAAAAGAACAATTTATCTAGTCACTTAATAACAACTACCAATATCTATTTCCTATGGTACCCTGCTAAATAAACTACCTAAAACTTAACTAATTATGTTTGCTAAATATTGTATTTAAAACACCACTTACCTTCTATCTCCACCAAAGGTTCTTGAGTAAATTCTTGAAAGAATTTGTAGAAGAACTTACTGCAAGCAGCCAAAACCGCCTTGTGGGCCTTAAAATGGTGTCCTAAGGGGAGGAATAAATTCATACATATGCATGAAAATCAAACGTGAAACTATAAAGGAGAAAATTGTATAAAGTAAAATAGATTCTTCTCCACAATATAATTGTATATTTATATAAATTATTGAGTTAAAGCCAGAGTATTCATGTCAGCTATCCTGGCAGATTTTAATCTTAATCAGATATGAAGCAAAATCTTCACTTCAAAAACTTTATTAAGTCAGTTTTCATAAAAGCCACTTTACAACACTAGGTAACAAACCTAGCATTTTCTGTTACCTTCAGTTAAATAATGAGGCATATCCTACTCAGCTGAAACTGCCCAATATAAAGACATTCTAAAAGGTCATTATCATTGAGAAAAAGAAACAAAAAAGCACAGAATAAGTACAAAGCTGGATGTGTCTGCTATAGGAAATGTTTCAATATGCTCAATATTTAGAAATTCAATATATGGTAGATCTATGTAGAATAGCCTGCCTTGAAAAGCCTATTTTCACCAAAGCTAGGTTTACCTCAGTTATATACCAAAGCTGGGTTTGCCTCTTATAGTAACAACTAAAACTTCTAAAGACCCCAATTCATTCTGGGGACTCCCAAAGAGGAATGTTAATGCAGCCAAGGAATCTCTCCCATTCTCCCCCCAAGACCATCTGGAAAACTAGAAAGGAATCTACACTTCCCAAATTCTTCTTCTGAGCAACTCCTCAAAATACCTTACCAACAGGAGGCTTATTAACCAAATATTTTGAGACATCCTCCCCAACCACATATTTACCAAACATTTTGAGAAATCCTCTTTATTCTCCACACCCTCATCTTGCACTCAAATGTGCAAAGAAAAAAGGTTCAACAGGCTCCAAGAAGTTGAAACACATTAAGCCGGGCCCATGTGTGCAATCCCAGCAGTCAGGAAGCTGAGCGAAGAGTTCAGCAAGTCCAAGGACAGCCTGAGCTACAAAGCCATTTCTAGCCCAGCCTGACCAACATCACAACACCCTATCTGAACAAACAAACAAACAAAAACACCATACAAGGGCTGGGGCTCAGTGGCAGAATGCTTGCCTAGCACAGACAGGGTTCTTGGTTTGATTTCCCAGCCCCCCTCAAAAGAAGCGGTGAACACCGGACTGGCCAACCAGCTTTCCGCAGCATGGTCTACGTGAGTGGACACTGACAAGTCCCAATGCACACCCTCCACGGACTTTGGCAGGGAGCCCACAGGGGATGGATTAAAAAAAAGGGCGGGTGGCGAAAAGGAAGAGAAGTGAAGCCACGAATTCACTCTGCCCACTGCCCTAACGCACCGTCGACAATCAGGGTAATGTCGGTAAACCGGTCCTGCTCTCGCTGTTCATTCAATCGGTCCAGGATCATTTTATGATGTTCAGGGAATTCCTGAAGGCATTCCATCGTTTCTTCAGCCTCCATGGCCGTCGGGTTGCTCTACAAAAGACGAGCATGATAGTGTACACCCATGAGCTCGGGCTGGGAAACAAAACCCTCAAAGCGTAAAACAACAACAACAACAACAACAACAACAACAAAACAACCCAGGAACGGGAAAAGAAGGGGGGAGGGGGAGGCAGGAGAGGAAGGCGA
Organism: Pedetes capensis; assembly: GCA_007922755.1. NCBI lineage: Eukaryota > Metazoa > Chordata > Mammalia > Rodentia > Pedetidae > Pedetes > Pedetes capensis. The sequence goes on from VMDO01033131.1 coordinate 6,924, forward strand.
GGGGTAAGAAAGAAAGGCGAACCGAGCGGCCGCTGCGCCTTGCGGGCCCGAGCCGCGGCCGCGGGACTCCGAGCCTGACCTAATTGGAGTCGGGAGACGCGAGCTGGAGCGGGGTGGGCACAGTGCCGGAGGCTCCGGGCACCGGGGCGCGCAAGTCCGGTAAGGGAGGAGACTCGACCGCCGCGACGTCCCCGTAACGGTCCGCCAAGCCCGTCTACCCAGCCCGGGCTTCTGCTGCCCCGGGACCCGGTCCGGCCCGCGGCCCACAACGACTCCCCGGTCGCCTCTCCCTCTCCCGCCCTCCCTCTTTTCCCCCCCCGCCCCGACCGGGCCGGCACTCACTCCGGGAAGGAGGAGCGCCCCGGGCCTGCGCGTCACTTACGTCGACGTGCTGCGTCACCGCGCCAGACTCCGGCCGACGCGAGCGCCTTCCGGCTCCCACCAAAGAAGGGACGGGCCACACCCCTGCCACCCGCCCTGGGGAGGGAATCTGGCGCTCGCGGCAGGCAAGGCTGTGCGAGCCGAGAGAAAAACAGGCTGCAGTGGCCTGTGGCCCTTGTAGAACCTGGCTGTGTTGAGAGCGGGGAACCTAAGTCGCCGCCCTTCCACCTCCCCACCAAGACACCAGGGGCTGGCGCTTCCACCGAGCAGCACTCAGCGCGAACTCGCTAACCGTTCCTGGTACGGCTTATATTCCGCGGCTGCCCCAGCCCCGCCCCAGCCCGCCCCCTTTGCGGCGGAGGTCGAATCGCCTTACCTAGCTGGCTCTTAGTCCTCGGCGCTCCTTCGCGCTCTCTCCTCCCAGGACACCGTTCGCCCCACACCTTTTCTTAGTTTTAGGCCTCGGCCCGTCCTCCATTTTCGCTGCGAGAACCTGGGCGCTGTCTCCGCGTGGGTCCAGCTGACGCACGTGTGCTTGCTTGGGCACCGCCGTGGCCGCGGCGCCGGCGGAGTCGGCCACGGGCGCGAGCACGTTCTGGCGCCTAGGGCGCCAGTCCCGAGTGCTAGCCCTGCTACGCGGCCAGGAGTTAGTGGTTGCTAGTTTTTAGCTCAGTTGGTAGAGTGCTGCTCCGCACTCTATGAGGACCCGGGTTCGGTCCCCAGCACCGCAAAAACAGGAAGGACGTGGCAATGCACGCCCCAAGAAATCCCGGAACATTCGGCCATTGAAAACCCTATGAGGGTCACGATGAGTCCGACCCGACTCGACGGCGCCTAACAGCAGCAGCAGTTGAGGGACCTGGGTCTGCACTGAATTACTTAACACGTGATGCTGTTGCTACAGCTCTCCTCACCTTCCATCTAGGCTCCTTGAAGAGGCCAGAGTTCTACAAACGTCTGCACGTGACTGCCTCATTCATGCATCCGAGGAAAGGCTTTTTAAATGACAATGCAATGATTGAGCTGTATTTATTCTTATCTCTTAAAGAATTTGAGAGTGGGGTTTAAGGGAGAATTCCAGTCGTTCTATGGAAGAGTGAATGTAATCATTAATTGAGAGTCAGTGTAACGCTAGGCAGTGTATATTGTTGTTGTTAGGTGCCGTTGAGTCGTACCCGACTCATAGCGGTCCTCATAGGGTTTTCAACGGCTGTTTCAGGATTGCGTTGGGAGTGGATTGCCTTGGGAGTGGATTGCCACGTCCTTCTCCCATTTTTGTAGTGCTGGGAATTGAACTCGGGACCTCAGAGACTGCAGAGCAGCGCTCTACCAACTGAGCTAACATCCCAGCCCAGGCAATGTATACGTGTTGTTGTTAGATGCTGTCCAGTCGGTATCCGACTCATAGCGACCCTCATAGGGTTTTCAATGGCTGACTGTTTCTGGATTGCCTTGGGAGTGGATTGCCAGGCCCTTCTCCCAGGCAATGTATATAAGAACTGGGAAATACAGCAGTGAACAAGGTACATTTGATTTCTACATTCTGAATCTGGTTGAGTAAATAAACATTTGCACAACAATTGCCTAGGTGGTCTTTGCTGAGTGTTATGACAGGAAGAACAAAGTAATCCAGGTGGTCAAGGAAAAGAAATGACCTATAATAATCGTAGCCCTGTGGCATCCGATCCCGTCAGATCCCATCAGATCTTGGAAGCTAAGCAGGGTGGGGCCTGGTTAGTACCTGGATGGGAGACTGCCTGGGAACACCAGAAGCTGTAGGCTTGGGAGACGGACCTGGCAACCCCCTCCCAAAAAGCAATCTGCCATTGAAAACCCTATGAACATCAGAGAAGCACAGACAATGGTGTACAGAGGGTCGCTATGAGTCAGATACCAACTCCATGGTACCTAACAACAACAACAACATAATAATAATCGATATGAAGATTGTGTTCTTAGCCAAAGGTCCAATGCATACAGAAGAGCAAAGATGATAGCGTTCCTGGAACTGAATGTTGCTAGTGTCACTGGCAGCAGGGTGCCTCTTCTGGGGTCCTTGGTCTTGTATAATAAAAGTTTAAAAACAGACCCAGAAGAACTTCAAGGATAATTTATTTACAGTTAGAAAAGGAGAGTGTGCCCTGAGTGCCAAGGCAAGCAGGCTTGGGCTTTAGGCCAGTGTGGGGCAAGGGGAGATGGAAAAGGCAGAAGGAGAGAAAAAGTTAGGTTTTCTGAGAGAAAAATCAGAAAGCAGGTAGGTCCAGCAGTGAAGATCAATGCATAGTTGGATTTACACTTGTGAGTTACAGGTCAGAAAGCTTGCAGGTCCAGCAATGAGACTGTGGGCGACTCTGAACAAATGTGTAGAACTGTAGACAGTTGTGGACATCTGCAAGCAACTGCTCTGAGAAGTGGGACTTTTTTTGCGGGGGGAGGAAGGGTTAAATTCATATCTCATTAAGGGGGCAGATATTCCTCCCCTCTTTGTGATCTTTTCTTTAGGTGTGTCCTATTTCACTTACCTGTGGGCTTAGGCCAAATCCCCTTTTCCTCACCCAGACACGGAGACACCCTTTATATGTAAAGGGTGTTACTGGCCATTGACCAGGCCACTTACAAAGGTGGTGGTAGCTACTACAGGTTAGGCTATTTTTAGAAGATATTATCTACTGGTAGTCCTGCTGTTTGCAAGAGATATTATCCATCAGGGAAGTACTGAACCACCAGGTGAAGCCATTTCTCAGAGGAAGCTCATGTTGATATTGATGTCTCAAAAGGTGACTGGGGCCACGCGCAGTGGCACACGCCTGTAATCCCAGCCTGTAATCAGAGGCAGGAGGATTGCAAGTTCGAGACCAGAGGCAGTCTGTGTAATTTAGTGAGACAGGGTCTCATAAAAGCGCGCGGGGGGGGGGGGGGGGGGGGGGGGGGGGGGGGGGTGCTGCTTTGTGGTCCAGCACTTGCAAAGCATGCAAGCAGGAAGCCCTGGGTTCAACCCCCAGTACCACAAAACAAAACAACAACAACAACAAAGGTGACTGAGGCAGATAACTACCAGGCCCCTTTATTCCCTTTCTTCCTGCCTAGCATCCCCTATCCCTGGGACAGACCCACAAGGGCTTTGTAAACAGTGTTAAAACACATTAGTTTTTCTTTTAATCTTAGGGGAATCCTTGAAGGTCTGGCAGGGAAGGAGAATGGGGAAGAGAAGAAGAATTTCAAGATGACTAAGTGGAGAAGATGGATGTCAAAGAGCATTCAGATGTATGAAGCTGTGTATAGCTTAAGGGAAAGAGCTAAATCTAAAGATAGGGATCTGGAAGTTTTCAGCATAAAATGATTATTGAAGATGGGGAGAGATGAAGTTGTGTAAGGAGAATCTATAGGAGTGGTAAGACTAGCAGCTTGTAGGTTGAACTGGTCTACTGGTGCTTTAAAAATATCATTATTAATCACACAGTATTTCTTACAATGAAGAAATTACACATAAAAATAGGCTTTTGGGAAATTCCAGAACATAGGGCTGCTTCCCTCTACAATTGAGTTGAACCAAGTGAAGAACACTTTTCTTTTGGGGTATTTGAGAACTATCCAGTTCACCACAGTCCCTGCCATTTTCTAATGTCTTAGACTCAAGTGGTAGCATTCTTTTTTGTTACTTGCCTAGTCCCTAAGGTATTTGAGTTTGGGACTCCTGTTCTTAAAGGATCCAAACACAAGGTGTAAGGAGTTTATCCCTGGAAGTATCAACATACATCTCTAATCCTAGCACCTTGGGAGGCTGAGGCACAGGAGGATTTCAAGCTCAAGGCCAGAGGCAGGCTGTGCAGATAAGTGAGACTCTGTTTCAAAATAAAAAATAAAAAAGGGGTGGGGGGAGGTGTAGCTCAGTGGTAGACCACTTGCCTAGCATGCACCAAGTCCTGGGTTTAAAGCCTATGCCCAGTACTGCAAAAAAAAAAAAAAAAAAAAAAAAAAAAAAAAAAAAAAAAAAAAAAAAAAAAAGGTGGAGGGAGGAATATCAACGTTTATGGATTGAGTAGAAAAGGAAAAACCTTGAAAGGACTGAGTATTACAGCTGGAGAAAGGTGGAAATGCAGAAGAGAATGACATCAAGAAGGCCATGAAAGAAGAGTGTTTCAAAAGGAGAGAACTGTTCAACAGGTCAAACTGAACAACTATTGGAAATGGCTTGGGATATACCTTTTGTATTTTAGACATGGAATTCTTGGGGCAAAGGGTGGGAGGATGCTATATCCAAGTAGGTTAAGGAATAATTAGGAAAAGAAATGAATGTGGAATGGCAGTTGTAGAACCCACATTAATAATGGAAGAGTAGAAAAAGTAGTACCTCTAAAGGGTAATGGGTCAAGCTATTTTAGTTTGTTTGTTTGTTTTTTGGTTTTGGGTGGGAGAAACTTGAGCAATTTAAATGCTGATGGAGAAAGCTCTAACAGCAGGATGGTAAAAATGCAGGAGGAAAGGGACTAATTGTGTAAGAGAGGGATTGATGATCAGATGCCAAAGGGTTAATTTGCTTTCAAAGAGTTGAAAAATATCCTATCAAACTGAATATCTTTATTTTTCTCATAAGAGAAGTGGCTAGGTCATCTACTAAAAGCCAAGATTAGGATAGGAAGGGTGTATGTCTGGGTTAGGGATGGAAGAGAAATTGGAGATTGTTGTTGTTGTTAGGCGCTGTTAAGTCGGTATCAGGCTCATAGTGATCCTGTGTACAACAGGCAAAACACTATTGTCAGTGTTTCTCTGCTGTTCGTAGGGTTTTCAATGTCAGATTGATTTTTGGGAGTGTGTTGCTGGGTCTGTCTCCCAAGTCTGTAGCACCCGATGTTCCCAGGCCGTCTCTCATCCTAGTATTAACCAGGCCCCACCATGCTTAGCTTCCAAGATCTGACGGGATCAGATGTCACAGGCCTATGGCTGCAGGCTATTAGAGATTGGAAGATGCATTAGTTAGCTAAGCTGTGTAATAAATTGCTCTTCCAAATATAGTGGCTTAAAACAATATTATTATTTCACAGTTTCTGTCAATCAGGAATCCAGCTGTCATTTAACTGTGTTTTCAGAAGCTCTCACAAGTCTTCAGCCAAGGTATCAGGTACGGCTGTTATCATCTTAAGGCTTAATTGGAAGAGGATCTGCTTCCAAGGCCACTCAAGAGGTTTTTAACAGAATCCAGTTCCCTCTGAGTACTCAGACTAAGGAATTCAGTTTTCTACAAGGCTTTCCTTCATGTCAGGCTGTCCATAGGCCATAATAGCTAAATTCCAGCAGAGAGATCAAGTAAGAACAAACAAATCCAGTGTCCAAATCTGGTTTTTTTCTATATTAGTCATCCTTCTGCTACTGTAACAAAACACTTGAGATACTTGACTTAAAAAAAAGGAAAAGTTTATTTTGACTCACGGTTTTGGAAGTTTTAGGTCAGGATTGGTTGGCCCCCATTGCCTTTGGTCCTGTGGTGAGTCAGTATGTCATGGTGAGGTTACTTAGCTGCCTCTCAGCTTGTGGATATTGGCTTACTTGTACAGTAGTCAAACTCTAATGGTAACTTGGAAATTCCAAAGAAATTGGGCACTTGATCATTCTGTGAAGTTGGGGAAGAAGACAGAACAGGGACCAGATAGCAAAAATCGCAGAAGATAGCAGGCTAAGCAAGATATAGCAAGCTAAGCTCAGTTTTCTTTTCAGCACTATTGCTCTTGGTGGCTGCCAAATCCTTTGTCCAAGTTGGGTCTCATCTCATCCTGGCATAACAATATGATATGCAAGACCATCCTGGTGTGAATATGGTTGTTATTTTTCTAGCAGTTGGAGACCCCAGGATCTTGTTTTTGTCAGTGGGCCCACTAAGATCCAAATGCTGTTGCTTTTCTTTTTCTATTCTTATTGCAAACATGAAAATCATTGTACCCTGCTCCTTGGTCTCCCTGAGGATCACCCTCTTTTCATTGATCTCTCAATGTTGGAGTGCCCCAGCCTATTACTTTTGATGTCATTCTAATATATTTTGGATTGGGTCTATTATATTAACATTTGTTTTCTGTTTGTGTTTCTGTGTGTTACTTTTGGCTCCTTTCTTGCTTTAGTTTGTTTTATTTTATTTTTTTTTATAATTCCACCCTCTCTAGTACCTTGGCAGTTATACATTTTAATTCCTTTAACTCTCTTTCCCTTCAGGTCTTTTGCTTTTAAATTCATGTATTTAAATCCGATAAGACATTATTTTATTGTTCCATGTTGATAGAATCCATTTACATTTTTTTCTCACATTCAAATTTTGCTCATAGTTTACCTTTAGTGTTACTCTTCATTCAATCTCAATCTGAACTTCAAATTGGTGTCTCTCTTTGCAAAATTATTTTTAGTATTTCCTTTAGGATAGGTCTTTGTCTTCTTAAGTGCTATTGAGTTGGATTCAACTCGTAATGACCCTATGTACAACCTATGAACGAAACACTACTCAACACTGTGCCATGCACACAGTCATTTTATGTTTGAGGCCATTGTTGCAGCCACTAAGTTTCTTCTCATTTTGAGTTGTGCCACATCAGCAAAAGGAGGTCCCAACAGACTTAACTCCATTCTAGTCATTAAGGTCAACTCTACTTTGAGGAGGCAACTCTTCCCCAATTGTCTCTTAAATGCCAACCTAGGGGGCTCATTTTCTAGCATTATGTTTGACAGTGATTCTCTGCTATTCATAGGGTTTTCAGTGTCTAATGAGTTTTGGGAGTGGGCTACTGGGTCCTTCTCCCTAGTTTGTCTTAGTCTGGAAGCTCAGTAGAAACCTGTCCACCATGGTTGGTCCTGCTGGGTGTGGTGGTAACAAATGCCCACAGTTTTTATCTGAAACCATTTTTATTTTACTTCCTATGATAGGCACTCTCTAATATGATTTCCAAACAGGGCCAGGACTAGCATGAGCTGGGCGAGGCACTTACCTGGAATGCCCAAAATCCAGAAATCAAGATAAATAATTTTATAATACAGTGTTTTTTAAATACTTTTTTAAATTAAAAAATTTTTATTTATAAATGTTGGCGGGGACAGAGTAATACGTTGTTTGCTATATCCATTATACAACTATTAAACCAATTTTGGTTACACATTCATCATCTTACATTTTACAGAACAGTATGACCTAAAGAAGAACAGAAAAAGGTAGGAATTTTAATTAATATGTAATAAAAATAATATGTAATCATGGGTTATATTTTCACTAATTTTTCCCTCCCTCCCTTTTTCTTTCATGTAATACAGTGTTTTTATAAAGCAAAATGAATGCAAAAACTTCACCTTCTAGGAAGATGCAGGTGTTTCTTCCTTTTTCTTACACGAAGTAAAACTAAAAACTCTGGATATTATATAAAAAATGAACATGCGGAGAGACTGAAAGGTGCAGAGAGAAAAACTCATAGGGACTTAGGGACCTCAGAATCCAAAGAACAATGCAGAGCTGAGTTCCTAGCTCATTTGTTTTTTGTTTATTTGCCTCACATATCCCAGACTTTGAGCAAGCCAGAAATATCAATGAACATAGGAAAAAGCAATACAAAGGAAAGAAATTAATAAAAGTCTGCTTTCTCTAGCCAAAAGAACAGGAAAAGGGCTCGTTAGAAAGACAGACGACTTTTAAACAAAAACGTAGGCCAAACATGACAGTAAAAAAGTGTGACACCCCCTTTTTCCATGTCAACAAACCCCAAGTGAGGAGCCTAAATTTCTGCCTCCAACCTGTGTCTTACAACTGTCCCCTGAGGTGGTGTCATAGAAGGCCAATTAGGAGCCCAGACTTTCATTTATGCTTAGTAGTAACAAGGTTTTCCTTCATTTCCTTGGGGTGATGTCAAAGGAGACCTAATAGCGAGTCAGGACTTTCATCATTATCCAACAATATCAAGGCCCTCTTCAGTGCATGGTTTAAGTGCAGACCAGGTATACAGCCAGAGAACTTACTCCTGCCCAGTAGTAATGAGGGGCAGCTTCCTCCTTGGGTGTCCATGGAGGCAAAGTGGGAAACTTGGACTTCTATCTCTATCTAGCAGTAATAAAATGATATTCTGTCCCTTTCCTCTGCAAGAGTAATGTAATAAAAAGCCAGTTAAAAGATAAGGTTTTAATAAAACTCTAAGTTTCATGACTTGTGAAAATATCCAGGTTTCAATTTTTAAAAATTACTCATTCTACCAAGCAAGAACCAGGAAGTTCTCAAACTAAATTTAAAAGAAAATAAATAGATCCAACACCAAGATGACAGAAAAGTGAGAATAAGTAAACAAAAAGTGTCAGCCATGATAAAAATGTATTCAAGGTGTAATTATGAACATGCTTGAAACAAATTAAAAAAAAAAAAGCCTCAGCAAAGTAATAGATGATTTAAAGAAGACTAGCTGGAAGTTTTAGAACTGAAAATTTCCATAACCAAAATAAATAATCTAGTGAATTGGTTTGTCAGAACAATGGAGGACACAGAGGAAATAATCAGAAACGAACACAGAAGAATCAAAACAACCCTAACTGAAGAAAAGAGAGAAAATAGACTTGAAACCAAAAATAACACAAAACAACAAAACAAAGCTTCAGGAATTTGTGAGACTGTAACAAAAGATTTAACATGTATGTCCTCAGAGACCCTGAAGGAGAGAGAGAGAGGTTGACAAGGTACTTGAAGAAATGATTACTGAAAACTTCCTACATTTGGTAAGAGAAACAGATTCAAGGTGCTATGCTAATCCCAAGTATAAATCAAAATGAATCAACATCAAGATACATCATAATTAATTTCTCATAATTATGAAAACCAAAGACAAAAATTATTGAAAGTACCCAGGGGAAAAAATTAACCTTAGCTAAAAGGAAAAACAATTCACGTGACAGCAGATTTCTGATCAAAAACCATGGAGAACAAAAGGAAGCAGCTCAGTTTTATTTATATTCCTTCTGCTCCATTCACTACCTCCTTTTGAGATTCCCAATAACTGTATGTTAGACTGTCTTGTTGTGTTCTCCATCTTCTCTCATCTTTTCTATATATTTCATCTTTTACCTGTTCTTTTTGCTTCCTCATGGAAATTTCATTTTGAGCTTTCTTCTAGCTCACAAATTCTCTCTTCAGCTCTGTCTAATCATCTGTTAAACTCTTTGAGTTATTAATTGGGACACTATTTTAGTTTTATTTGCTTCTTTATTATCATTTCTAATTCTCTGATGAGTTTCTCAATCATTCTCAGTCATTATCCATTTTCTTAAATATATTTAGTGGTTATATTATAGTCTGTCTTGTTATCTAGAGAGTCTTTGTGTCTGCTTTTTCTTTGTTGTTTTATCTGCTTATTTGCTAATTCTTTTTATTGAGTGCTGAATATTGTGTGTGAAAAATTTTAGAAATAATTTGAAACCTGTAATGATTTATCTTCTTCCATAGTGTACTTATTTTTGCTTTTGGAAGTTAGGGGCTTTGGCAGTTGGGAAAATCTGAATCCAATTTCAGAAATGGAGATGATTCAAAGATTGACTTCTTTCCTCTTAATTACTACTTCTAATTCCTCAGTTCCTTTTTTTTTTTTCAGCATGAGGGGATTGAATCCAGGACCTCACACATGCTAGGCAACTGCTATACTACTGAGCTGCATCCCCATGCCCTTTTTTTTATTTTTTATTTTAAGACAGGGTCTCATCAAGTTACACAAGCTGCCTCTGGCCTCAAACTTGTGATCTTCCTGCCCCCACTTCCTGAGTCACTGGGATTACATGTCAAATTTCTTGTATGGAAAACTATAAGCTTAGTACTGGGAAGTGTATGTGTATGCAAAGGGAGAGGAAGGAGTAAACATAGATAACCTATACCTCAGTTTTTAATCCCATGAATCATTGTATTAGGAATAAATCCAAGAGCCAACTCATTGAGGGACCTCTGGAATCATCTCAAGTGTGTGCTAATGTAGATGAAAGCCTTAGGAAGACTAAGAAACATTCCAGCCATCCCATGATCCACCAGACCAGGTTAAGGGCTAGGTGTTTGGGATAGTGGGAGTGCCCTGGAACTTGCCTCTGTACTCTTCTTACTCTATTCATGGTAGCTACATGATCTCACCATTGTTTTTGTTTAATATACAACATAGACTTCCGTTATCCAGCTTTCTGTACTATAATAAATACTTGAGATAATCAACTTACAAAGAAAAAAGTTTTATTTTGGCTCACAATTTTGGAAGTTCCAGTCCATGTTGACTGGCTCCATTGCTTTCAAGCCTGCGGTGAGACAACACATCATGGTGAGGGGTACATGGCAGAGCAAAACTGCTCCCATCATGGCAAGGAAGAGAGAGAAAAAGAGACCAAGGTCCCAAAATCCCATTCAAAAGCATGCCCCAATGACCTAAAGACCTCCCACTAGACCCCATTTCTCAAAGGTCCAACCACCTCTCAATAGGCACCACCCTGGGGAACAAGCATTTACCACATGGACCTTTGGGGGATATTTAAGATCCAAACTATAGTAAGATCTATAGCTCCATTTCAGCCATTGATGTTCAGCTCCAGGCTGTTGGTTCTCTTGGGCACCTCCTATACCTCAAAACCACATTTTCCAAATATCAAATTCACTCTGCTTACTGACATTAGAGACAGTGGTCCCATAAGATTATAATGGAGCTGAGAAAGTCTTATCACCTAGTTCTTTTGTAGCTGTCCTAATATTTTAGAGCAACATAGTCAGTTTGTGATGATGCTGGTATAAACACACCTACAATCCGATGCTTTTGAATTGTGGTGCTGGAGACGTCTATTGAATATACCATGGACTGCCAAAAGAACCAACAGATCTGTCCTAGAAGAGGTACAACCAGAGTGCTCCTTGGAAGCAAAAATGGCCAAACTGCGTCTTACATATTTCGGACATGTAGTCAGGAGAGAACAATCCCTGGAGAAGGACATCATGTTTGGAAGAGTG
>VMDO01033132.1:0-18255 GCA_007922755.1 Pedetes capensis
TTAAAGGAGTAAAAACAGAAAAGAAAATATGTTAATGTAGTGGGAATAAAGACACAAGATAACTTTTATTTGTTGATCACATGACTGACTTCTTAGAAACTTTAAGAAACCTTAAGAAAATCTACTAAAATTCTCTAGTGTAAATTAACATAAGCACATGATAAATTCCTATAATACATAGGAATAAACTCAGCAACAATAGACTGCTGTTGGGTGCCACTGAGTCAGATATGACTCATAGCAACCCTATGTACAACAGAATGGGACACTTCCCAACAATGTGAAATGCACACAATCTTTTTATGTTAGCCCACTGTTGTAACCACTATGTTTCTTCTCATTTTGAATCATGCCACATCAGCAAATGGAGGTCCCAATCACTTTATCCCATTCCCATTATTAAGGTCGACTCTACTTTGTGGAGGGAGCTCTTCCCCAGTTGTTTCTTGAAAGCCTTTCAGCCTGGAGGGCTCATATTCGGGCACTATCTCTGACAGTACTTCTCTGCTAGCCGTAGGGGTTTCAGCAGTTAATTGTTTTGGGATTGGGCTGCTGGGTCCATCTCCCTAGTCTGTTTTAGTCTGGAAGCTCAGCTGAAACCTGTCCACCATGTGTGCCCTGATGGTATCTGAAATATCTGAGTTTTTTCAAGATCTTGAGTTCATTGCTGAATTTTTCTTCTAAGTTAGATACTTTTTTGCATGTGAAATGTCTGAATTGCTTTCATCTCTTCACTCGTGTTTTCTTTGAGGTCATTTACCATTTTTATAAGTATATTTAAATTGCTTGGTATTTCAAACACTTTGGTAGCTTTGATTTCAGTTATTGAAGGATTATGGTCATTAGGGAGAATCTCTTTGTCTTAGATCTTCATATTTCTTATTGTTCTAATTTCTGCTTTGGGCATTCTTAATATAATTATCACTTCCTTGTTTATTTCAGGTGTTCTTGGTTGAAATCCTTGTGAGATTTTAATCCTTGGAATAACTCAGAGCAGATAAAACAAGCTGATGCTATAGTAATAACTTCTACCAAAATCACATTTATAATTACAGTTACCTAATTTGGGGACAGGTATTTCTTAAGAAATTGCCTATAGAAAGGAATTGGCAGGGAGAGTGTTGAGTAAGTTTTCGAGTTAGATACTGATTCTGGTAAGAGATATCAATAGTAGAGGGCTGGAAGTCAGGGAGAGAGGGGAGGAAGAAGGAAAGAACTGGATTTGGCAGGAGTGAGAAAGAAGAGGAAGCAGGAAAGAGTGTTGGAGAGTGGGAAGGAAGAGAACAGGCAAAAACACATCTGCTTCTCTACTACATAAAATGCATTTAAGGTTATGAAGTAAATCAAATTTAGGCATAAGGGTTCTCTTTTCTCTCTTTGCCCCCTTTTTTAACAAATGGATTTTGAAAGTAACAAGAGGATGGCTATGAAATAACTAAGAGTGACTTAAATGGGGACAGTGGTTATGTATTTGATAAGCAGAAAGGACTGAGGAGGTTAAAATTTAAGCAGAGGGAAAGAAGAAAAAGAAGGCAACAACAACAAAAGGTAACCAACCAAAAAACAAAAAAGCTCAAAACCCAACCCAAACCAACCAAACAAACAAAAAGAGTACCACAGTACACAACATTACCCATAGTAGTCTTTCCACTGGGTCCTTCCCAGGATGTCCCGCCTCCCAGCCCACTGTTTTCTGATGGAATTTGTAGCAGCCATCACCTCTGCTGCCCAGAGCAATCTCGCACAGTGCAGGTCAGGCTCTGACCCACGCTGCTCCTATGACACACTCCTTTGCCTGCTTTCTTGAGGCTGCCCTCACAGGCACAGGCACTGGGAAGGTCTAGTTCACTAAGAACCAGCTTTTCCTCTCAGCTTTATGGCCACACAAGGGACCAGACCCTGCTAACTTCTCAGGACTCCTTGCGCTCAGGTGCTGTGAGGTCCCTGTTGCTCTCATGGGGGTTGCAGATCCTGCCTCTGGGTGTTGTCCTCTGCATACACTTGGCACCAGGGCTTTCTCTTATGCCCAGGTGCTGCACTGACCCTGTCTTGCTGGTGGAGGTCATAGGTGCTGTGTCTGCTCTCTCGTTTGTGTTCTCTAGACATTCAGCACCATTGTTTTTTAAGCGGAAAAGACTTAAAGAGAGGGAAAGAGAGAGGGAAGAAGGAAGGAATGAAGGAAGAAAGAAAGGAAGAAAGAAAGAAATCCAACCACTACCACCACAACATGAAAACAAAACAAAACGAAAACAACAAAACAAACAGAAAAAAAACCCAAAAAACAAGAGAACATACAAACAAACAAACAAAAAACCCTCACTTGACCCAACACTATCTACTGCAGTCTCTTCTAGGAGTCTGAGTTCTTTAAAAAATGCCATCCATATCTCTTCTTATCATGCCCACTCTTTTTCCAGCCCTTTGCACACATGGAATGCAGTTTATAACTAGTTTCTCATCTCTGTCATTTTAGGTCTGTTTTGACTGATTCTTCTTCACTATAAATTGTATTTTCCTGCCCGTTGAATGTCTGGTAATTTTTTTATAGGGTCTCTATGAATCAGACCCAACTCGACAGCATCGCACCACAACAACAATACATTTAAAATATTTGCTTATTCTGTACTGGTTATTGTTATTCATACAAATACACTTGAGCTTTCTTCCAGCACAAATATCAGTTTTGTTCTTGATTGTATGCCTTGTTTCAAAGGTCAGGGAAGCATTATATCCAGGGCTACTTTAGATCCACTACTGAGGTAAGAAAGACCTTTTTGAGTTTTCATTCTGACTCATCATAAATTATCAACTTTGATTAGTAGGAACAAGGACCATCCTAGTCAGTGAAAATGCTGGGTATTAATCCCTCTCATCTAGTAGTTCTAGAGGAGACACAGGACATTTGAAAACATCTGGAGTAACTTTGGCTGTCACTTGTGGGTGGGGAATGTTCTTGTGGTCTATTTGGTACAATGTGTGATGTTTCTACATACCCTACAGCCCAGCATCTGCAATACAGAATTGTTATTGTTAGGTGCCATCGAGTCAGTATCCAACTCACAGCAACCCTCATAGGGTTTTCAATGGCTGACTGTTTCGGGATTGCCTTGGGAGTGGATTGCTAGGTCCTTCTCCCATTTTTGTGGTGCTGGGAATTGAACTCGGGACCTCAGAGACTGCAGCGAAGCGCTCTACCAACTGAGCTAAATCCCAGCCCAATACAGAATTACCTTCCCCTAAATAGCAATAGTGCCAGATCATCTTCCTTGTTTTCTCCTTGGGTTTGGAGTAATTACTTCACATGCATGTGCTGATCAGTAATTGGTTGGAGAATTGTGGGAGACCCTGTTAAGTTCTCTGGATCTGTCTGTGCAGGTCTCTCCTCTCTGGCACTCTGCACTGAGAACATTGACCATAATGGCTTCTTAACCTTATAGATTTACTCCCTCAAATCAAGGGGACAACTGGGTCTTATCTGAGTCCCAGCCTCTGCTCCCAGCAATGTGTCCTGGAAACTCTTCAGGGAGCAAGCTGAGCAGCCTTAGGGCTCTTGTCGTGTGTTTTCCTCTTCCATGGATCACTACTCTACATTGCTTGATTGCCAGCGTCTTGCAAGCCACTGAAAGTATATCTGTATGTTTTTAGTTTAGTTTTTTTTTTTAATCCAGGCAAAACATAATTCACATCACTCTTACTCTATTTTGTCTACAACAGAAGTCTTTCTTTTAACATTTTTTTGAGATGGAATCGTGCTATGTTGCCCAGGCTGGTGTCAGTCCTGTGGGCTCAAAAGATCCACCCACCTCAGCTTTTTAAGGACCTGGGAAGACACATGCATTTCACCATGGCTGACTTTTGCTTTAAACATTTTTGAGATTCAATTAAAGCTGTATCATTGATAAAGATAAGCTGTCAAATACTAGCTCTCCACAGCTAAATTTTCCTCAGAAAAGTGTTTTGGTAATCTATTATTTTCAAATCATTTAACAATGCTAAGAAGTAGGAAGCCTGCAGCTGTAGTCCCATGGCATCTGATCCCCACAGATCTCGGAAGCTAAGCAGGGTTGGGCCTGGTTAGTACTTGGATGGGAGACTGCCTGGGAACACCAGGTGCTGTAGGCTTGGGAGATGGACTTGGCAACCCACTCCCAAAAATCAATCCGCCATTGAAAACCCTTTGAACAGCAGAGAAGCACTGTCAATAGTGTTATGAGTCGCATACTGACTCGATGGCACCTAACAACAAGAACAACAAGTAGGAAAGTGCTCACATGAAAACCCAAATTTCCAGATATTCTTGAAACATCCTCTTTGGTGATCCTCAAAGGAAAACTGGAGAGTATTCAGGAAGCTAACCTTCAGCAACAGAGGCAGTGGGGCTGCCATCTGGGCTGGATTTCTTCATCATTGCCTCCTAGGTTTATTTTTCATTTTTCTCTACCCTTTCTTCACGTGTCCCCCTATGTAGTTAATAGCTTCTGCTCTGTTAAATATTTTTTCTTATTATAAGACCTCTGAGATATTCTTTATTTTCTTCAAACATATCAAATCATACCTTTGAAATCACATACATTATGCATTCAGAACCTATTTGTTATATGAGTTGGCAGTGATGTAAGTCTTTCAATGCAAACAGTACATTTCCATATGTTCTGATAATATTGCATTAGATTCTCTTCTATGACCTGTCATTGTGTAACTCTAGTCAATTTCCCTCTGAGCTGGTGTTTGTATCAAATCTCCTGAACATTCTACTTCTTCTTCCATCTCTTATTCTTATCAAGGCCTGAGCACCATACAATCAATGGTTGTCTTGTGTTCAAAATTTTTCTATGGGAAGAGGATCCTAGGAAGTTTGTGGCATAGGAAATATCTAAAATCTGTCTCCACCAGGATAATAACTGCACTTTCAGAATCCATTTGGTGTAGCATTTCTGGAATTCTGGAGTAGAAAGCCTTGATTGTCAATTACAGTTAATTTTAATCATTTGAAGCCCTTTGCATAGTAGTATCTACCCATCCCCAACCCCTAATATTAATTTTGCTTATCTATGGGCTTGGTATTACTTCACTCATTTAGTGCCTTCTTTAATTTCTACACATTTTTATAGTTCACATTTTAGAGGTCTTTCACCTCCTTGCTTATATATATATTTGGACTAAATCCCAATGGTCACACTCAGTGAAGATTACATTAAATTATGAGCCACCAGGGACTGGTGTGAGTGGGGTCTAGGACCACATTTCTCTCCCTGAGCCCATTCCTGAGGAGTTTCTCTGTTCCTGTGTGGGTTGGTCATTCAATCAGGTTCAGTCCAGAATCCCTTGTGATCCAGTGTGATCACTTACCCAGATTTTTTATTTATTCCTAAATATTTTATTTATATTGTGGCTAACCTCTAAATACCAGTAGTTTCAGATTTTGATGGCTTATGTTAAGGTCTTTGATCCATTTTGAGTTGTTTTTTTGTGCAGAGTGAGACATAGGGGTCCATGTAGATATGTAGTTTTCTTAGCATTACATTTTAAAGATACTGTCTTTGTTCCAAATATGTTTTCAGTAAATTTGTTGAGAATCTGATGACTGTAGCTGGGTGGGTTAATTTCTAGATCCTGTACTCTATTTCATTTGTCTGCATCTCTATTTTTATGGCAATTCTCTGTTGGTTTTGTTACTATGACTTTATTGAGTAATTTGAGGTCAAATTTCTTAATGCATCAAGAATAGCTCTTTTTGTGTAGAAGTGTTTGTGTTATTCATTATCTTTTGGATTTCCAAGTAAATTTGAATGCTTTCATTTTTTCTAGTGTTTGGAAGAATGTTCTTGAACCTTTCTGGATTACATTGAGTCTTTAGGTTGGTTTTAGTGACATAGGCATTTTAATAATATTAATT
Organism: Pedetes capensis; assembly: GCA_007922755.1. Taxonomy (NCBI): domain Eukaryota; kingdom Metazoa; phylum Chordata; class Mammalia; order Rodentia; family Pedetidae; genus Pedetes; species Pedetes capensis. The sequence goes on from VMDO01033132.1 coordinate 5,897, forward strand.
TATTGATCCATGAACATGGGACGTCCTTCCATCTTTTATACTTTTCTTCAATTTCTTTCATCTATTTCCTTCATACCTCCTTTATTTCTATGAAATTTATTCATTTTCATGCTGCTGTGAATGGGTTTGCTTTCTCATTTCATTCACAGTAGAGTTTTTGAGCCTTTTTAAAAAATATTGGAGGATAGAACCCAGAGTCTTGCACATGCTAACCACATGCTCTACCACTGAGCTGCACATCCAGTCTCTTTTTAAAAAAAATATTGAGGAAGGACATCTGTAAGATATGTGGGCTGCCTCTGGCCTCAAACTCATTATCCTCCTGCTTCAGCCTCCCAGGTAGCTGGGATTATCATTGTACAGAATGCTTGGCTTTTAAGTTAGGTATTTAGTCTTTTTCTCCTAGGCCTATCATTGACAGTATTCAAGTATGATTTCTTTCACTATATTGACTGACTGATTGATTGATTTGGCCTTTTAGGAGACCGCACTTTCTAATTTCTTTATATACTTTTGCCTATTTTCATTGAAAACATGAAATGTAAATTTAATGATATAGTAGGTCAGGAAATCAGATTCTCCCATTATCCTAGAATTAATTTGTTTTGTTTTTGCATTTTGATTATTGTAAGCTATCTTGGTTCTCCATAGGGGTCAACCTGAGGTGTAAACTTAAGGTCTTCTCAGTTATTCCCTGATACTCTGACTTACCTTGTATGTGTGTGTTGCTGTCCTTAGTTTCACAGTTGTTTTTGTATGTCCTAGATATTAAAAGGGGTACTGGAGTAGTTGATGCCTGACATTTCTGCCTGGGTCATTTTCTGGTGTGAGGTATGAAGACTCAAGGAATATACTGAGTTGCTGGCTTTGAGCATGTGTACAGGGCTAGAGAAAAGGTGTTTTCAGGTGTTGACAGGGTGATAGATGACAAAATCGCTAAGGCCAGTGATGAGACCACCGTACAAAACCCAGATCCTTGGCGATTATTGAGCAAGGTAATGTTTGCCCATCGTGGATCTCATAAGCTGCTGGCAGGCTGATCTAGGAACATGACCAGGGCTACCTGTCATAGGGCTCTTGGTGGGGTAGATGCTACTGTGCTAAGAATGAAATTTGATTTAACCTGACTGCAGTTCCCTTCCCCTGGAAGATGCAGATTTTGGGAAAAGACTCCATGGTTTCCCACTAGTTGCCTGAGACACATAATATCATTTTAGCATTTGTTTACTGAAGAGATTGTCTCCTATACTTCTGTGTTATCATCTTCCTGGAATCCCTGCCAATGAAGAGATCTGACTGGAAGACTGACCTTGATTATATAGTACAGTGTGGGTGTGAACAAGGAAGGCTACAGAAAAGACAATGACCAGGGTATTTGAAAGAAAAGTTAACCCTGGGGATGAAGTGATGTTAATCTTGGAAATGCTGTGGCAGGTACAGGAACAAAAATCAGAGACAAATGTCATATTTTCTGAACACACATCAGTTTATTAGGTTGATGATAAAGAAGAGAGTTAATTTTCTACCAACACATAAAACAAATAGATTCTGAATAGATGGATGAATTTCTATTTAAAATCTATAAAATGATAATTTTTCAAGAGATGGAAGGAGAACATATTTCAGATCATGGAGTGTGAGGACTTTTGGTTTTGTGTTTTATTTTTGGGAACTTTATGGAGGTTTGGTTTGTTTCTTGGATGTTTTCTGAAGGTTATATTTTTTTGGGGTCTACTAGATTTTTTTGTTGTTACAGTGGTTTTGGGGAACAAAACCAGAGACTCACTCATGTTAAGCCATTGCTCTACGACAGAGCTGCATATTCTTACCTAGGAAAGTAATTATTAAGCAGAAAAAAATAAATATAAAGGAGAGCACACCAAACGATATTATGTTAAAATTATAAGAAATAATGATTGAACCCAACTATACCACTGTTGGGAATGTACTCAAAGGGAGACAAGTCATCATACCACAGAGACAACTGTATCTCCATATTCAATGTAGCACTCTTCACAATAGCAAGGATATGGAAATAACCAAGCTGCCCATCAACAGAATGGATAAAAAAATATGGTACATATACACAATGGAATACTACTCAGCAATAAAAAAATGAAATAATGCCATTTGCAGCAAAATGGGTAGAACATCATCTTAGGTGGACACAGCTCAAAAAGAGAAATACCATATGTTCTCACTCATATGTGGGTGTTGAATCATACTTAAAGAAGGAAAAAATCCTATACATAAATTGATATATCAAAAATGCACAATTAAACATAGTGAAGAAGGGACAATATAAAGACTAGAAAGAGGGATGAGGGAACTAGCAGAGGGAAGCCAATATTATGGAAGATAGGATGGGGGGAGAGTCAATGTAGAGGGATAAAGGATGAGAGGATAATTTCAATATAAACAATGTAACTTCATGAGTACATTGGAAAAATAGAGGAATATAACCCAAAAAATGCATTTGAGTTTTACTAAATATTAGCCATAAGGCTCCATAAAACTTGTTGACTGATGAAAGTGTTGCTAGAAGTGATGTAATGGATGCATAATGGAAAAAGCCAATGCTGTATTACTCTGTTCCCCACCACCATTTACTAATAAAGGGAGACAAATTTTTAAAAGTTAAAAAAATGCAATTTTTTTTTGTGAGAAATTTATACCTACATTTTGGAAAACTGATTAGAAGTATTTCCTAAAACTGAGGTGATGTAAGCCTGTAATCCTCTCACCCAATACTTCCACCTCTACATGTGTACTAAACAGAAATCATTCCATTTGTCACCAAAGCATATGGTATAACCTACACATGAAGACTATTGATGATGGCAACAAACTGAAAGCCACTCACATGTGGATCATGAGCAGAAAGAACGAATTCATTGGAATTCTATCACAATGGAATTCAATCATTAACAGCATGAAAAAGATACAAACCCACAAACATATGAAGTTCTAAAATCTAAACATTGAAGATTTCATGCTTTATGACTCCATTTATATGAAGACCCAAAGGAACAAAAGTAATGAATGCAGAAAGATTTCAAATCATGGTCACTCTTAGGGTGACAATGGGGGCATGATGAAACATCTGTGAAAATATTTTCCATTTATTTTTTTACACTGGAGCTGCACACAGCTATGCTCAGTGTGTGAAATCTCATTGAAAAGTACATTTGTGAGTTGTGCATAAAATTATTTTTAAAACACAGAGCAATCATTAAAAACACATTGAAAAAATGAAAAATAGGTCAGGATAGAATGGTTTTGTTTATAGTAGGATGCTAAACATATTAAATAAGGGGAGTATTTTCCAAAAACAGATTGTGATATATAGGTTGAAATCTGAGAAAGAATTATGGAAATGACAGAAGAAATCCACATAAAAGAAGAAAATAGAACAAGTGTCATGAAAAACACAGAATTTGTTCTAAGATTTCTCCAAGTATGTTTGTTATTATATCAAAATGAAAGACTACTCCTTTAAAGTCATATGGCCATTGGTTACATTTGTTGGAATATATTTTCAAAGAGAAATAGCTAAGACATAAGAATTAAAGTAGGGTCTAGGGCAGTGGCACACACCTGCAATCTCAGGACCTCAGGAGATGGAAGCAGGAAGAACTGAAGTTTAAAGCCAGAGGCAACTTGCATACAAGTCCATGACTCAAAAAAAAAAAAAAAAATCTTTGCTGAGGTTGAAGCTTGGTGGTAGAACAGGTGGAAATATGTGAGAAGTCGGAGGTTCTACCCCCAAATACAACAACAACAACAAAAGGGGACAAAATTAAAAGAAAAAAGAAAAAAATTAAAGTAGGGTTTTGGCCTTAAAGCAAAATCTGGATGTATATAGATACATAATATATATTTATATAAGTACCATGTTGTTATTAGGTGCCATTGATTCAGTCTCTGACTCATAGCAACTCTATGTACAACAGATAAAACACTATTGTTAGTGCTTCTGTAGTATTCATAGGGAATGGTATTCAATGGCTAATTGATTTTCAGGAGTGGGTTGCCAGGTCCTTCTCCCAAGCCAACAGCACATGGTATTCCCAGGCGATCTCCCATCCAAGTATTAACCAGGCCTGACCCTACTTAGCTTTGGAGATTTGATGGGATCGAACACCACAGTGGTATGACCGCAGGGTAACTATCTGTCTGTCTATCTACCTATCTATCTATCTATCTATCTATCTATCTATCTATCTATCTATCTATCTATATCTATCCACATGCACATATAAACATGGATATACACCTATATACATAAACTATAAACACAAATTTATATCTCTGTAGATATATATCTACATAAACATAGATATACACAAAAAAGACATGCAAATAGAAGGGGGATCATTGATGGGGGAGAATTGGGTTCAGGGGAGGGGAGTCATGATGGCACAGTGGGGGAGGTGACCATGAGTAATGTATGGCCATGTCACTCTGAATGTGCCTCATCTCATGTGATATGCATGTAGGAAAATGTTTTAATGAAAACCATTTATTTGTACCCTAATTATAAACTTACTAATGAAAAAGAATTGAAATAGGTAAATAAAATATATCCAATGTATTTCAATCAGTCAACTAGAATAGCAAGTAAAAGTCAAATAATAGAGATTTTATGTTAGAGTAGATTGTCATAGTTTTAATCACTATATGTATAAACTTATATAAATATAAAATTTAGACATCTTAGGTAAAAATGTTTAAACATGCCTCATAGACAAATCAGTATAACTAGAGACATATGAACACACACAAGCAGACTTCATCACACCGTGTGCAGATGAGTTGCTCTGTGCCTGTTTGTTGCTGTTATGATAAGGACTTTTTATCATTGCTCTAAGACTGTATGAGGATTAGTGGCTCCTGAATATAACCCATGGTATTGAAGGACAAAGTAGAAGCTCCCGTGAACAAGTAGGTAATACCCAAGACTCCAGGAATTGATGGAATACCAATAGAGATGTTTCAACAAGTAGATGCAGCGCTGGAGGGGCTAACATGTTTATACCAAGAGATTTGGAAAACAGGTACCTGGCCAACTGACAGGAAGAGATCCATATTTCTGCCTATTGTCAAGAAAGGATATCCAAATGAATGTGGAAAACATCAAACAAAAATAAAATTTTGCTAAATATCATTCAAAAGTGATAGCTTCTGTGTATATACAGGGAACTGCTGGAAAACCAAGCCAGATTCAGAAGAGGGCATGGAACCAGGGACATCACTGCAGATGCCAGATGGATATTAGTCTAAAGCAGAGAATACCAGAAAGATGTCTATCTAGGTTTTATTATTATACAAAGGCATTTGACTGTGTGGATCACAATAAATTATTGATAACATTGTGAAGAGTGGGAATACCAGAGCACTTAATTGTATTCATGTGGTATCTGTATAAGGACCAGGAGGCAGTCGTTCAAGCAGAACAAGGAAACACTACTTGGTTTAAAGTGGAGAAAGGTGTGCATCAGCGTTGTATCCTTTCACTGTACCTCTTCAATGTCTATGCTGAGCATATAATCTTAGAGGCAGGAGTTTATGATGAAGAAAGCAGCATCTGAATTGGAGGAAGACTCATTAACAATCTGTGCTATGGAGATGACAGAATTCTGCTTCCTGAAAATGAAGATGATTTGAGATATTTACTGATGAAGACCCAAAAATACAGCTTTCTGTATGGATTGCGACTCAACATCGCCAAAACAAAAATCCTTACAAGTGGGTCAGTATGCAGCTTCATGATAAATGGAGAAAAGATAGATGTTGTTCAAGATTTTGCTTTATTTTATTCTACTATCAGCACCCATGGAAGCAGCAGTTGAGAAATTAAGATGCTTTGCACTTGGAAAAGCTGTTGCAAAGGACCTCTTTAAAGCGTTCAAGAGTACAGATGTCACATTGAAGATGAAAGTGCATTTGACTAATGACGTGGTATTTTCAGTCACATGTAGTTGTGAAAGCTGGAGGCAGGGGAAGAATTGATGCTTTTGAATTATGGTACTGGAGGTGGACATTGAATATATCATGGACTGAAAAAGGAACCATCCTATTTGTCCTAGAAGAAGTGCAACCAGGGCGCTCCTTGGAAGCAAGGATGACTAGACTGCATCTGACACATTTCTGACATGTTGTCACCAGGGACCAATCCCTGGAGAAGGACGTCATATTTGGCAGAGTGGCAGGTCAACAAAAAAAGGAAGACCTCAACTAGATGAATTGACACAGGGCTTTCATGTATGGGCTTAAACATAAATAAGATTGTGTGCTTGGCACAGAGTCAGGGAGTGTTTTGTTCTGTTATACATAGGGCCACTATGAGTCAGACCCAACTCTACAGCACGTAACAACCGTCGAGTCGTATCCGACTCATAGCGACCCTTATAGGGTTTTCAATGGCTGATTGTTTTCGGGATTGCCTTGGGAGTGGATTGCCACGTCCTTCTCCCATATGTAGATATATAGGGATAAATATATTTATACACATGGATACATATTTGCTGTTGTTGTTGTTATGTGCCATCAAGTCTGTGTGCAGCTCATAGAAACCCTACATAAGTAGGCAAAACATTGTTAGGGCTTCTCTGCTATTCATATGGTTTTCAATGGCGGATTGTTTTGGGAGTGGGTTGCCAGGTTCTTCTCCCAATCCTACAGCACCTGTTATTCCCAGGTGGTCTCCTATCCAAGTACTAACCAGGCCCGACCCTGCTTAGCTTCTGAAATCTAATGGGATAGGATGCCACAGTTGTATGACTGCAGGCCAGATATATATTTAGATACACAAAAATATAAAATATATTTCTGTATAGAGATATATCTACATACATATAGATATATACAATAAGACATGCAAATAGCAGGGGGATCATTGGTAGTGAGGGAATTGGGTGCAGGAGAGGGGAGTCGTGAGAGGGTAGTTGGGGAAATGAACATGAACAATATACAATGGTATGCATGTACGGTGTATGGCTATACCCCTCTTAATGTGCTCAATCTCATCTGGTATGCATGTAGGAAATGTCATAATGAAACCCATTTAGTCAGACACTAACAATAAAATTACTGATAAGAAAAGAATCAAAGTAGGTATATATAAATGTATGTCCACTGAATTTGAATCTGTCAACTAGAGTAGCAAGATCAAAGTGAAATAATAGCAATTTTGTGTTAGAGAAGATTATCAGAGTTTCAATCACTCTTATTTTGAAATATAAAATTTATTTGCCTTAGGTAAAAATGTTTACACGTGCTTCATGGAAAATCAATATCATTAGAGACACACACAGGCAGACTTCATTACACTGTGTGCAGATGTGTTGCTGTGTGCCAGTTATGTTTGTTGATGTCATGGTAAGGATTTGTTGTCATTGCACTAAGAGTGTATGCAGATCAGTGGCACCTGAATACTGGAAGAAAAGAAAGACAATTTACATGTTCCTCAGATGATTAGGGTGGTTGTTTCTATTTCTTATGCAGTCAGAGAAGAAGCCAGATGCACTGGAGTCAAGGTTGGCTCACGAGCAGAAAGGGGCTGGCAACTGAGAAAACCGCAGTGAGGGCTGCAGTAGTGCTCAGCAAGGAGCAGCACAGATTGTTGAGAAAAATGGAACACATGTGGAAGAGGCAGGAAAGGGTGTACATGTAGGAGTTCACCAGGAGGAGGGTGGGTGTGGTAGCTCTGGACTCAGGGGAGGATCTTGGGGAGACAATGGTCCTAGTCATGTGTTATGTTCTCTGCTTATGTTTGTACAGGATGGAAACCATGCAGCTGCGGGCCCAGAGCATGAGCCCCAAACACCAAACATCAGGGAAGGACAGGAGCATGGAAGGCAGGATGAGTCCAGTTTTGTCATAAGGAACAGAAGGAAAGAATCCAAAATTTTTGAGGCTTATGATGTTTTTATTGCTTCATGTTTGAATCACATACACAAGAACAACCCTGTTCACCAGGAGATACAGGATCCAGCTCTGGCCTATGAAGGAGTCAATATGCTCTGGCAAGTTCACTTTAAGCTCTGCCCACCTGGAGTCCCTGGGGCTGATGGTGATGGCCTAGAAGACACTCAGCAGGCAGGTGACATGACAGAAAAGCCCCTGTTCACTCTGTGGGGATAGAAAAGTAGTTTTTATTCTGAATCACCGAGGAAACCTTTCCATTCAAACACTGTCATGATCTGGGGCACTCCTTTACACAGGAGAGTTAAGCTTCGGGCTACAGTCAGGTTCTTAACAATCAAGTCTGTGGACCATAACATGGACAGAGTGATGTAAAGGAACAGATGGTGACAGAGAAGTGAGGAGTTGTCCAGAATTCTAACCACAGTCTTTGATATGAAGGCAAATCCAAGAGCCACATCAGTATCTGCCATCCCGTGAATTCTCTACTGTCTAAGCCTTGGGGTCCTGTGTGGGTAGAGGAGGGCTGGGCTACATGTGGTGTCAACCAACACTCAATAATCTCCACTCACCATTAGTCTTAAGAGTATTTATTTGATGTTTTACTTTACTACCAGCATTCCAAGAGGTGAATTATAAATTTAGGAAATATGTATAATACACAGAATCCTGCCATACAGGCATATTATCATTCTTTCACGACATTTTCTTTATTCTTCACAGCCTATGAGGCAGGAATAATTGTGACTTTTGAAGTTTGTTTTGATTTTGAGTACTTGTGATTGAACCTCAGCCCAAACTTTACTAGATAAGTGGTCTACCAATAAGCAAACCCCTCACGGCACCTTTTATATTTTTGATACAGGGTCTCACTAATTGGCACAGATTTCCTCTGACCTCAAAGTTCCAATCCTTCTGCCTCAGCATACTCAGTAGGTTGGATTACATGTGTGTGATAAGATGTCCATATTTTACCAATCTTGAAGAAGGAGATAGCCTCAACAGTTTCACAGACTGATGATACTTTCAGAATGGATAAGATTATTGATCCCATTACCTGTATCTTATGCCCTGAATTAAACTTAGTAAATTTTCCAGTCAAGTAATGACCACTCAGGTATATTATATACGCAGGACTGGATGGTTCCTGTAGATTCTGCTTACTCATTAGGGTAGGGGGAGATTATAGGAATAATACAGGAATGCTGAATCTAGCCTAGAGGCTAGATTTCTTCATGGAGGTGGAATGGAAGACTAATTTTAAATCCCTGAGCACCTTGAAAATTAGGTTTCACTGTCATTTGGATTAAACCACAACCATCAGGACCAGTGAGGAATGCATTAATGTAGGAGACACCAGGGATCAGAGGACGTATAGAACCACATTTCTCTTTGTTGCCTGAGTCCATTTCAGGAGTTTCTCAGATACCTGTGTGGCTTTGTTATTCAACCAAGTTCAGTTCAAAGTCCCTTTTCCTGATATGATCACATATGCAGTCCCTGGATCCGGGTTTCCTTTATAAACTCTGGATCTCAGACTGCAGTTTAAGATAGTCGCCCTGACTTTCTTTTGCCAGGTTGGTGAGTTAGGTGCAATGGACTCTGTGACCAGGTATGTGCTGGAGGGAGTTAGCCAGTTCCTGATATATAGGTCTGTGACTGGGTGACCTCACCTCTCTCAGACCTGCAATTATCATTTCACCTGCAGTAGCAATGAGCATGCAGGCTTGGGGAGCCAAGAACTTTCCTGAGAGTTTTTTCCCCAGGTGACATTTATTCAACTGCAATTGGCAGTTTCTTACTTGCATCTTGTAGGAGTATATTGGAGAGTTTGGAGAAGCTCTTATTGGAGGCAAACAGGATCTCGTGTAGAGAGAGCAGGAACTACTGAGGTCTAACCTGTGTGTGACTGGCTGTGCCTTAAGAATGCCAAATTGTACTCTGTGCTTTCGTAGGGGTAATGTATCAAAAAATCTAGGTCTATCCTATTTTTATCTCAGTGGATGATATTATAATTTAACTAATTAGAAGAGAAATTGTAGAAAAAAATTACTGTACAAATTTTCAGACATACAGAGGACAATGTATATGGAAAATCATTAGATTCATCTGCCGAAATACAAGGCAGTAAATTTGGACTCACTTTTACAACTCAGTGACAATTGCTATTCAATTTTGTAGGAAAATATGTTCAATCAATATTACTTGTCTTTAGTAACAGAAGAGAGATACAGTACAATATGCTCATGAGAAAGAGAGGATGATCCAGGAGGGTCTCTTACACGACAGTGGCAGGATTCTATGAGTCTGACAGGCAAAATCTACCATTTGTGCCATTAACAGACACCAGTGTTTCTTATATTAATTCAAGAGCCTCACAGAGTGACCATATTAAGAGAGGTCTTTCCATGACTTCTCATTAGTCGAACCAAAAGCTTCTAGACAGTTTTTAAAATAAATAGTTTCAAAACTGTAGTGAGCTTTTCACCAAATCAAGACATGTAGGAAAATGGAAGTTTCTGTGGCAGTGAGACTGAATGGCTGTGAGACAGATGGAGTTGAAAAAGGACAGAAAATGGGGACCCTGGGGAGAAGATGGTAGAACAGGGAAGACCAAGCAAGAGAAGAGAGGAAGTATGGGGTAAAAGGCAACAGTTCATTAAAAATTGCAAAAGTAGTTATAGTGTGAAGGAATATTAGAAATATAGTATCTATTTGGTACTGGAGAAATAAAAGTGTATGGTTTTCTGGGAAGGAAGATGCCCATTGGGATGAGGAATCAGTGGGAAAATTGTTAATGATAAAGTTCATAGAATATTTAGGCTTGGAGTTCTAGCTCTCACCTGTAATCTCAGCACTAAGGAAGCTGAGGCAGGAGGATCATGAATTAGAGTTCAACTGAGTTACATGGTGAGATTCTGTCTGAAAAAATTCATAGAAAGAGAATACATATGAGATATTAATAAACATGTGCTGAAAATATGAATATCAATGGGTGTGCTTTTCCTGGAATTAGATAGTGTTCAAAACAGACACAGAATGTAGGGAAGGGGTTAGAGTCTGAGTGAGATAATGGCTCTGGAGGGCTAGAAAAGAGACACAAAGCAGTGAGGGATGCGGGGGGCGGGGATAGTGGGCCAGAGAGAGCTAAGGAATGTGGGAGAACAAAGAATGGCAAGGGAAATACCAGAAAAACCAAGTAAAAGTATATAGGCTTCTATAATTTAAGACTAATACTTTACCTACCCATTTTATAACAATATGGTTAACCTGGAAAATACACAGAGACACCAGTGGTACCAAAGGAAATGTCTTGATTTAGGAATATGAATACCTGAACATCCCCCATGTGTTTGTCAGCTTGTTGTGCTGTGGGGGCTTGCATGTTGCTGTGATGCTGAAAGCTATGCCATCAGTATTTCAGATACCAGAGGGGCCCTCCATGATGGACAGGTTTCAGTTGAGTTTCCAGACTAAGAGACTAGGGAGAGTGAACCAGGAGCCCATTTCACAAACAATCAGCCATTAAAGACCATATGAATATGAGAGAGGAGCTGTCACATGTAAAGCCAGAAACTGAGCCCCCCAGGTTGGAAGGCATTCATGAAATCCCCAGGCATGACTTGCCTCCAGAACATACAGTCATCCTTCATGACAGGAATGAAGTAAATCACTTCAGCCCTCCTTTTGCTTAGGAGGCACAACTCAAAATGAGAAGAAACATGTTGACTGCAACAGTGGACTCAAACACAAAGATGTTTGCATTGCATACTGTTAGTTATTGTTTTGGTCTGTTGTGCATAGGGTTGCTATGTGTTAGGTGCAACTCAATGGTACTTGACAACAACATGAGTTGAAAGTAATAATACACTGAAGAAGAACGTACCCATGGAAAAATTGAGGATATGCAGATTGGGTTGATGGATTAGGAATTGATTTGTGTTTATGGGGATTTGCATGTGTTGAGTGCTGAAGCTTCGACATTTGGCTGAGTGGGTCTTAGAAGTCTAAAGAATGGACTGAGGTTTGGAATTTGCAGTGCATATATCACTAGACCAAAAGGGCCCTGATGATTGGCCATGTAGATGTACTGGGAGATAAGAGGAATGTACTGAGATCCCTGGAATAGTAAATAATTCAGAGGAGTGACATACACATCACACATCACAGATGTTAATGTGTCATTATGTGTCCTGTATAGTTTGATGTAAGTGAGGGCTGGTGGAGGTTGAGTAGATGGCTATGATCACAGGGAGAGGGGATGTAGGATGTTGTGGGGGATGAAAGTGTACAGAGAAGAAGAATGGAGCTGTGGATGACAGAGGTGTCAGATGGCAGATTAGAGGTCAGTATTTGAGTAACACAAGCATAATTTCCTTCATTTGTGGTCAAATTTCAGTAGTCACGAATCACTTTTAATTTTAGTCCTGGAG
>VMDO01033133.1:0-18274 GCA_007922755.1 Pedetes capensis
TGCATGGTATTTTCAGTCACATCATATGGTTGTGAAAGCTGGACATTGAACAAGGGAGACAGGAAAAGAATTGATGCTTTTGAATTGTGGTGCTGGAGACGTCTATTGAATATACCATGGACTGCCAAAAGAACCAACAAGTCTGTCCTAGAAGAAGTGCAACCAGAGTGCTCCTTGGAAGCAAAAATGGCCAGACTGCATCTTACATATTTCAGACATGTAGTCAGGAGAGAGATCAATCCTTGGAGAAGGACATCATGTTTGGGAGAGTGGCAGGTCAATGCAAAAGAGGAAAACCCTCCACCAGATGGATTGACACAGTGTCTGCAACAATGGGCTTAAACATAAATAAGATGGTTTGCCTGGCACAGAATCAGCAAGTGTTTCGATCTGGTGTACATAGGATCGCTATGAGTCGGACTCGACTTGATGGCACCTAACAACAACAACAACATTGTTGTTGTTATGGGAGAAGGACCTGGCTACCCATTCCCAAGGCAATTAGAAACAGTGAGGCATTGAATAACCCTATGAGGGTCGTTATGAGTTGGACATGATTTGACGCCACCTAACAACAACAACAACTTGTTGTTGTTAGGTGCTATTGAGTGGTGTCTGACTCATAGTGACCCTTATAGGGTTGTCAATGACTGAATGTTTCAGGATTGTCTTAGGATTGGATTGTCAGGTCCTTCTCCCATTTTTGTGGTGGTGGGAATCGAACCCAGGACCTCAGAGACTGCAGAGCAGAGCTCTACCAACTGAGTTAAATCCCAGCCTGAAATAATGATATAGTTATTCTTAATAACTATTAGCATTGTACAACAGTACAAAATCAAGCGTTAAAAAATACACACTGTCAAAACAGGGAACATGGGGTGGGGGTATAGTTCAGTGGTAGAATGAATGCTTAGTATATGGGAGAGCCCTGGGATCCATCTCCAGCACCAAAAAACAAAAACAGAAAACACCAACAACAGGGGCCAGGTAACAAGAGGACCTGAGCCAAGCTTGGCGATCAGGCAAGGGTTTCCTAGGGAAATGGCATACAATTTCAAATCTGAAGGATGAGTTGGATTAGCCAAGGAAACGAGAGAGGAGTGAAAACAAAGGTATCTCAGTAGAACATTAATGAGGAACTTCACAAAAAATTTTGTTGAGAATCTGTAATGTGCCAAGTATTCTTCTAGGTTCTAGGATGCAGCAGTAAACAAAATGGATGAAATTCCTGCTCTCATCAAGTTTACAAGACAAAAAGAAATTTTAAAAACAAATCAATAAACAAAGAATCACCTGATAATAATGATATAAGATTTCAGTTCCTCCCAAGTCAATCAATGGGTTCACTACATTGCCAATCAACATCTCAGCAGCATTTTTTGTGAAGTGTGACAAAATAGTTCTAAAATTTATATGGAAACATATAAAAAATGTTTTTGAGACAATCTCACTATATAGGCCAGGCTGGTCTGGAACTGGTGATCCTTCTACTTCAGCCTCCTAAGTTCTGGGATTATAGGTATGTGCCATCATGCCTGGTAAGAATGGTGTTTACAACACATAGTGCCAAATTAATTGAATATCCATATAGAAAGTCAATACATAAAAATCACTTCTTCTATAAACAAAAGAAATAACACTTCTAGAAGATAATAGGAGAATTCTTTTTATGAACTTAAGATAGGCTAAGATTTCTTAAATTGGACAATAACCAAAAAGGTAAATACAGTTGTTACTCAGTATCCATAGAGGATTAATTCCAGGACTCCCTGTGGACATTAAATTGTTAAATGCTCAAGTATCTTAGATAAATATATATATATATTTATCTATCTACATATATTTATCTATCTGTATAGAATATTTGCTTTTAACCTATGCACATCCTGTATACTTTAAATCATGTCCAGATTACTTATACTAACACAATGTAAATTCTATGTAAATAGTAAACTATATTGTTTAGGGAATAATCACAAGAAAAACAGTCTGTACATACTGTAAATGTTCAGTTCAGACACAATTTTTAAAAAATATTTTCTATCTGCGACTGGTTGAATCCACAAATGTAGAACCTGCAGATACAGAGGGCAAACTGTATTGAGAAGTCGTTGTTGTTGTTAGGTGCCCTCATCGGACTCATAGCGACCATCATAGGGTTTTCAATGGATGAGTGCTTCAGGATTGTCTTGGGAGTGAATTGCCAGGTCCTTCTGCCATTTTTACGGTGCTGGGAATTGAACTCGAGACCTTAGAGACTGCAGCACAGTGCTCTACCAACCGAGCTAAATCCCAGCCCCATTGATAAATGAAACATCATTACAATTTAAAACTATCATGAGACACCATCACAAGGCTAAAAAATTATGCAGTAGGAGAAGATATTCACAGTACATATAGCTGACAAAGTACTTGTTATTAGGTGCCGACAAGTAAGCGTCAGACTCATAGAGACCTTATGTATAACAGATGAAACACTATTGTTGTGCTTCTCTGCTATTCATGGGGTTTCATTTTCTTTCTTTTTTTTTTTTTTTCAGTACTGGGGCCTCGTGCTTGCTGCTTTGGAAGTGGTGTACCATCACTGGGCTGCACCCCCAGCCCATTTTTTTTTCAGTTTATTTTTTATTTTATTTTATTTATTTATTTTTTTGAGACAGGGTTTTGCTAAATTACACAGACTGCCTCTGGTCTTGAACTTGTGATCCTCCTGCCTCTGCCTCTCAAATTGCTGGGATTACAGATGTGTGCCACCATCCCCGGCTCATAGAGTTTTCAATGATATTTTGTGGGGAGTGGGTTGCCGCGTCCTTCTCCCAAGCTTATAGCACCTGATGTTCCCAATCTCCCATCTAAGTACTAACCAGGCCCTACTCTGCTTAGCTTCTGAGATGTGATGGGTGGTACAGCTTCAGGCTGACAAAGTAGTTATGTCTAGAAATATAAAGAATATTGACAAGTCAATAAGAGAAGGAAAGTAAAAACTTGGACAGATATTTCAAATATACCCCCAAAAGTTAGATAAGTGGCTAGAAAAAAAATATAAAAAGATGCTCAGATTCCTTAGTAATAAGAGAAATACAAATTAAAATTACAATGTGATACTGCTTTATACCTATCAGAATCATTAACATTAAAAAATTAACAATGTCAAGAATTAAGTAGCATGTGGAAAAAATAGGAGACCAAATTGGTCCTACTTTGAAAAATGGCTTGACAGTATTTGCTAAAACTGAGCGTGTGCATGTTCTACTCCTAGTTGTAGTATACCAAATGTAGATGCATTCATAAATGCACTGTAGACATGTATATGAATGTTCTTAGTAATACTATGTGTAATAGCTCCCAAATAGAAATAACTAAAATGTCTATTAACAGAAGAATGGTTTACAAATTTGGTGTATTCTTAAAATGGAATACAAGATAGCAGTGGAAGTCAATAAATCTACTACATGAAAGAATAATAAACAATATTGAGCAAAGGAAGCCAGTCACATAAAAATGCATATTATATGATTCAATTTATATAAATTCAAGTGCAGGTGATAGTAATCTATGGAACTTATATTTGGAAGATGATCATTATTTTATTTATTGCTTTTGGGAATGGTAAGGGTGTTCATATTATAAAAAATTGTGAAGCCATGTACTTAAGGTTTTTGTACTTTTCTATGTGCTTGTATGTTATAGCTTGATTAAAACATTTACTTAAGAATTAATACCACTCACCGGGTGCAGTGATGCATCCCTGTAATCCCAGCAGCTCCTGAGGCAGAGGCAGGAGGATCACAAGTTCGAGACCAGAGGCAGTCTGTGTAACTTAATGAGGCCCTGTCTCGAAAAGTAAAAACAACAACAACAACAACAAAAAATGAACTGGGGGTACAGCTCAGTGGTCCAGCACTTGCAAAACATGCAAACATGAAGCCCTGGGTTCAACCCCCAGTACTGCAAAAAAAAAAAAAAAAAAAAAAAAAGATTTAATACCACCCAAATCTCTTGTTCTCTCTTCTTCTTGTTGTTGTTAGGTGCCATACAGTCATGTCCGACTCATAGCGACCGTCATAGGGTTTTCAATGGCAGATTGTTTTTTTCGGGATTGCTTTGGGAGTGGGTTGCCACATCCTTCTCCCATTTTTGCGGTGCTGGGAATCAAACTTGGGATCTCAGAGACTGCAGAGCAGTGCTCTACCAACTGAGCTAAATCCCAACCCTCTCTCTTCTTAGTGAGAAGATATTAGTGGTTACAACCTGAATAGCAACCTATCAAGGAAATTTAGTAGTAGAATTTACTAGAATTAAACTTTTCATTAAAAAATGTTTAAAATTTATCTTTTATGTGATTTAGTTTCACATAGTCACTTTGATTTTAAAGTCCTAGTTATAAAATATTCAGCTGTAACTCAACAAAATTCACATGGCATATTAATGAAGAGAGGCAAAGCTACAGTATACTAATCATGTTTTCCCTCCTCTCTACACCACCCCTATCCCTGCTCCCAAATTTCAATGGCTTAAAACAATAAAAGTTTATTTCTAGCACTTAGCACAGACTAGTTAAATGTTTGGCAGGTGGCTTTCCAGATCATGATTCAGAGAACTGGGCTCCTTCTGTCTAATGGCTCTCTTTTCCTCCAAGTCACTGAGTTCCTCCTGGATCCTACAAAGAGAATGGAAAAGACATACTTTCTTTTAACTGTCTTGACTACAGGATGACACATCCCTTTTAATGAAAATTAGTCATTTGGCCCTATAAAATACAATGGAGCTGGAAAATGTAAGCTCTGTGCTGAGGAAAAGCAAACATGCTTAGTAAGCTTCTAGACATCTCTAACACATCTGGAACCCAAGATAGATAATAAGATCACTATAGAAGTGCTTGGCAAGGAGCTGCCAGGAAATGGGAAAGAGTTAACCAATGGGCACCTTAATCAGGAATCCCACTGCCTTCAAATATATAAAAAAGGATTTGCAAAAAGAATATCCCTGGTGATGAGGCCTGTACTTAAGGGTAATAATATTATAATATTAAAAAACTTGTTCGTGAACAGTAATTATCTAAAGTAGGGGAACATCTTGGAGTTGTTCAAAATGGTGTTCCTGAGCCTCTTAGCTTCACTTTGGGAGAGTTTGGAGGAAAGTGGATGGAGTTTTTGCCAGAGACAAAGAATGAGGTCAAGAGGTAAAGAATGTGAGTTATTTTAAGATGCTTAAATTTAGTTCTTTCATTTAAAAGAGCTGCTGGGAATGAAACGTATTTGCTATTTTTTATGTCAAGCTTGCTCAAAGTTACTATAGACAATAGCTTATATTTACATTGTCCCACTGCCTAACCAACTGACATAGCTGCCTAGAAGGAATCTTATACTTGGAATGGCAGGCGTTCATTATTTGGTATACTGTATAAAAGGGCATGGGGCAGAACAATGGTAGAATCTGCTGGTAAGAATATTCTCCCTGTCCTTGCTATCATGAAAAAGAGCTGAGATTGAATCCATTACATTAGTCAGTATAAGCCTGGCCTGACCTAACATTCATTCAGTTTTTACAAGAAGATAAAGGTTTATTCCTCTTTCACATAGTAGTCTTCTGTGAGCATTGCAGATGGACTGACAGCTCTTCTGACTTGGTTATCTAGGGACTTATGTTCCATCCATTCCGGGGGCATTGTTGCCATCTGCATAGTTAAACTGGGTCACTGTAGGTTCTAGCTGGTGGGAAAGAGAGTGTTTCTTGATGTCTGAGTCAGAAGTGATACATTTCACTTTGATCACATTTTATTTGGTAGAAGCTCAATCATGTGGCTAAACTCACTTGCAAGTGTGAGTCATAAATGCTGTTCCTAGGGAGATAAGCCCAGTTAGAACTTCATTTGTATGGAAGAAGAGAAGATAGATTTTGATGAGTATCTGGCAATATCCATACAGGGAGAATAGAGGGAGTAAAAGAGTATCAATGAAATTATTTTACCTATATTATTGAAGCAATGTATAGGCACTGGGGATGCAATTTAGTGGTAGAGTACTTGTCTAGCTTTTGGCTAGTAATCCCCTTCATCCTCTGTGACAAACAAACAAGCAATATATAGGTGAACTTTACTTATACCAGAGTTGTATACACCATTTCTTGTAAAATATACTCAAATTCTGACAATTATAATGTTTTGAAACTATTAACATATGTTATAGATTAAGATATGTTATAGATTCCCAGTTCTGACTTATCTTTAAATCAGAGCTTCAAAACCACCAAAAATTGCATTCAGTTTCAAGTGTGGGTTCAATATATTCTGGATCTTATTTTGACCTTCTATTACAACCAGTTTTCTCTGATACTGACACTATTCTTGTGGGGGAAGGAAAGTGGATTCCTCCATACTAGAGAAATCCAGGTTCTCCACTCAGTCAGTGACACCTAAAGGGGGAAGCACCTCTTTGCTACTGGGTAAAGGTGGGAGTTCCGTCCGGCTCCCCAATGTTGCTGTTGTTAGGTGCCGACTCATAGTGGACTCATAGAGATGCATATTATAATTCCTAAAGCAGCCATTAAAAAGAAATGTGAAGAAATCTGGTTATAAAGCTAAGAGATAAATTGAAGTGAAAATCTAAAACTATTTAATTTCAAGGAAGATAGGAAGAACAGGAAAACAAAAAATTTGAGATGACATACAGAAAAATTAATAAAATAATAGACCTGAGCCCAAGTATACCAATGACTACATTAAATTTAAATAGATTAAATATCCCAGTGAGGAAAAAAGATCATCACAATATGTTAAGAAGAACTAACCATCTGCTGTCTATTAGAAATATTTAAATATGAAGATGTACTTTAAATATAAAGAATGTAGCTATATTCATTAATGGAATTAGGGTCCAGAAATTGAACCACAAATATATGGTTAATTTATTTTCAACAAGATTACCACGGCAATTCAATGGGGAAATGAAAATCAACAAACACTACTGGAAAAAGTAGAAACAACAATAACAAAAGAGCACCTACCCTTAGTTCAAACAATACATAAAATTAACTCAAATGCATGATAAGATCTAAAAATAAAGCTAAAACAGTAAAGGTACTGAAAAATACGAGGAGAAACAAATCTTTACCAACTTAAGGTAAGCAAAGGTTTCTCAGGACACAAAAAGCATGAATCATAAAAGAAAAGTATGAATTGTACTTGATCAAAAGGAAATATTTTCTCTTTTACATATGATCTTAGCCAAAAGGCTGAGGAGTGACAATACTTTTTCTTTTCTTCTCTTTTTATTTCTTTTTTCCTTCTTTCCTTCCTTCCTTCCTTTTCTTCCCTCCCCCACTCTTTCTTTCTTTCTCTTTTTGCAGTACTAGAAGGTTGAACCCAGAGACTTCTGCATGCTTGACAAGCACTCCACCACTGAGCTGCACCCCTAGTCACTTTTTATATATTTACACAGATGTTCAGAGCAGCTTTATTCATAGTAAACTCAATTTGGAAATAACCCAAATGCCCATCAACCAGTGATTGAACAAGCATAATGTAGAACATCCATACAAGGATTACTATTTAGCCACAGTGCCGAACCATACTGAGCAACATTCAGTGGAAAGAATCAAGTACTGATATACTAAACAATAAGGATGAATCTGAAAATTACTGTTGTTGAGTTGGGTCTGACTCTTAGTGACCCTCATAGGGTTTTTAATGGCTGTTTCGGGATTGCTTCAGGAGTGGATTAGGCTGAGCAAAATAAACCAGACACAAAAGAGGACATGATATATGATTCCATTTATATAAAATGCATACTATAGTATAGTGATAAAAAGCAGATTAGTGGTTGCCTGGGGCCAAGGGCAGACAGAGTAATCAACTATAAAGGAAAGGAGGAATATTGGGGGTCCTGGAAATGTTCTGTAGTATTTTTTATGAATGCAGTGATTTCTCAGGTATATACAACTGTCATAACTCTTTGAATTATATGTTTTAAATGGTGCTGTTCATAGTACATACATTATTTATTGATGCATTTTATAAGAAAAAACAGGAAGGCCTTTTTTGCATTACTCTTCATAGCTAAAATCTATTTCTCACTCAGTTACAACTTGAATTCAGTGATTTGGATTCTGCCTTCTGAATTCATGCTTATAAAAGCATGAACAAAGAATATTTATTCCACTACAAAAGTCTCTCAAACATTTGAAAAGAGCCTGTTATTTCCCCTGAGTCTTTTCTTCTCCATATTATATACCACTCCTCTTCAGTCTCCCAGCCTGTTTGTTTAGATATTCTTTAAGTTCTAGGCTCCTTAACCTTACTATTACCCCATCTATGAGTATACTCTAGTTTGTCAACATTCCTTATGAAATGAATCATCTTAAAATTAATGCCACATTCCAGGTGTTATCTGCTAACTCTTGTTCAAAGGAGGTAGTAGATTTTATAGAAAGAACAAGGGACCAGGTATTGGGCAATTTGAGTTCTCTGGTTCTGCCAGGAATGATGATGATGTCTTTTCTTCTCCTCCTCCTCGTCCTCCATTTTCTTATTCTTCAACTTAAACAAATTAATCACTATAGGTTTGTATTTGGCGAAGTATGTATTTTTCCATCTGCATGTGAATCAATACTTCTAGCTCCCAATGTTAAAGATTTTCTAGTCATATGCTTTAAATTGATAAGAATAAGTACTACACTTAATCTTGGCCAAAAGGCCAAAAAATAATCCAATCATGTGCTTTAGAACATGCAGATTTGTGGCTTGCAATGCAAGAACATGTAACTCTGTAAGTTGGAAAAATTCAAAACATATGGCAGCTCAGATGTTAGGTTGGGAAAAATAAAATATTTAAAATTTCAGAGCTGCTTACAGAATGCTCTCCTATATATTTTTTATGAGATTTATACATATGAATATGTTGGGAAATATGCCACTTGGGAGTGAAGTAAAAAAAAAAACTTTTTTAGAATTAAGTACACTCCAAGATAACAACAGATGTTGGAAATGAAGTGGGAATTTGCTCAAAGATAGACATTTTAAAAATACCCCCTTTCTAGCTGCACTATTTAAACAGTAACAACAAGGATCAGTGTCAACATCTGCTCAAGGGAAATAGTAATGGTTTATAGAAAAAGCTGGAAACCAAGTTTAGAGAAGTTAAAGTAAAATCACTGTTAAATATGGAATATTCATGTGTAGGTTATTTCCTGATTTGGAGAAAATAACAGCCTACTCTTTCAAATTGTACTTTTACCCTGGGAAAAAGTGATTAAGCTTTTCAGCTGGACAGCTTAGAAGTAACAAAGTAATTTATTTAGTCAAACTTCCCCAAATGACTTGTGATACAAGGCATTCTCCTGGAAAAAGAAGTTTCCTACTGGCTACTAATTCATTCCTACGTGCACATTGGTGGAACAAAAAGTGTGAATACAGGTTTAAGTTTGGCAGGACTTATTTTTGGAGTTAGTGCTGTAATTTTTTCCTAAGATAGCATGTTTTAACTGTATTGTTAATAAACATAAAATAAGTGAATAAATTTCTTAATATTCAATGATACCTTGTGATCTGATAGTTTTTACTCCCAGGTATCTGAAAACTTTCTTATTGTACACATTCAATGATTTCACTTTCATATTAATCCGTCTCATCTCTTGTTTTTTCCTCCATTTATGGAATTTTATTCACAAGACTTTGTCTTTTGGGATGTGTTCCTGGCCAGAATACTTTCATCTGGACTTGCTTTAGTCCACACTACTCTTTTTCCTAGTAGGACAATATTCCTTCTGCTTGAATATATAATCCATTCTCTATTCTGTTGGTTCCACTCCAATCTCCTCCCTTCACCAGAGCATGCACACACACACACACACACACACACACACACAATGCATCTACTGTCTCATCCACTTACTCACCAATTCGTTTATATGAATTCTTAGACATTTTCTCTCACCCATTAAATGAACAAATACTTGTAAACTGTAGAGGGCTATCTTGAAGTTTTTTGTGTGTGTGCATGTGACACTGGTATTTCCTGGGTCACTAATCTTAGTTAGACAAATAGCAATGCATGTAACTCTTTCCCCACCAAAGACAGTGAAACAAATTATCTCTCTGAGATTATGCCTCTTAATTGTTGGAATCCTAACATCTCTGACATTCATCCCTACAGACAGACTTTCCTATTTCCCAGATGAAAACCAGGGGAAGAGATTTGATAAACTAATGGCTTTAGCTATCTGTCCTATTAACCATCATGAATAGCATATATTTTCACAAGCTAGGCTCACCTTCTTGGGTGATTTCCTAGCTCACACTTCTAGAGCTGCCACTGCACCCATTGTGACAGTTCATTTGCCTGTATCACGACCTATGCTTCCACAGTGTTTTCTGAGACTAGCTTATCTTTCCTCTATAGGATAGGACCTTTGACTTTGGAAGGCTTAGTGGGGGCAGGCCTAGGGAATGGTCTGTGAAGGTCTTAAATACTTTTTTCCTATGATCACCACAACTTCTCTCAGTGCTTCATATTCAATCTGCTGCTTCCTGTATATGAATGCATCTTCTTTAGGGTCCCTAGCACTGGTACGGTGCCTAACTTCAGGACCAAACTACTTTTATTCCTTGTTTACTTCAACATGCCCATCTTCCTTTGAGAAAGTTATCTCATGTTTTTAGCACTGGTAGGAGACATGAACAGCCAGAATTTCTAGAAAACATCTTCAAAATTGGCCCTTTCCCTGCTCTGGTGATTATTAATGTTGGCAGCTGTTGTGAGAAAATTGATGTGTCTATTTCCCTTGTGGTGACTTTATACTCTGAGAAGATATGGATATAGTACTCCCAATTTTGTTCCAAGGATCATCCATAATGTTAAAATATATGCTAGTGTATGCACTGTGCTTTCTCAATGCTTTGACAAAATTAAACATGAGATAACCCATGCTTAAATGCATTTTAACTCAGCATATATCATAATGAGTAACTATCTGTCAGTTGCAAAAGCGTGTCTCACTGCTCTCTCCCATTTCCTGGAAAGGATTCTAGGCAAAGGTACTATTTGTGTTTCTTTATGGAATTTCTAATATCTATTAGTCTTTCCATATTCCAGTCAATCCAGTGTCAACTGCTTATTTGTAGCACTACAGAGTCTTTTAATTAACAATAAAATTATATCACATCAAAAACAATATTATTTCTAAGCAACATATACAATACTAATTCTTAATCATATTTTTAAATTTTTTTGTCTTGAAAGACAAAACAAAAAATGCCCATTTTAAAAGTCTGTCTTATTCTCTAATTTCTGACATTTAAATATCTTTAAATGATTGTAATGTGGAATGTATATAGTATGAATCTAGGAAAATTAGAAATCATCAAAAGGGAAATGGAATGCATAAACATTGACATTCTAGGCATCAGTGAGCTAAAATGGACTGGCATGGGCCATTTTGAATCAGATAATCATATAGATAATTGTATAGTCTACTATGCCATGAATGACAGATAAAAGAGAAATGACATTGCATCCATCATCAAAAAAAATCCTAAGATCTGTCCTGCAGTACAATGCTGTCAGTGATAGAATAATATCCATATGCCTACAAGGAAGGCCAGTTCATGTGACTATTATTCAAATTTATGCACCCAACACTAAGGCCACAAATGAAGATGGGGAAGATTTTTACCTGCTTCTGCAATCTGAAATAGATCATCCAATCAGGATGTACTGATAATTACTGGCGACTGGAATAAAAACGTTGGAAACAAAGAAGAAGGTTCAGTAGTTGGAAAATATGGCCTTGGTGACAGAAATGATGCTGGCGATTGCATGATAGAATTTTGCCAGACCAATGACCTTTTCATTGCAAATACATTTTTTCACCAACATAAATGGTGACTATACACACAGAATTCACCATATTGACAACATTTGTGGAAAGAAACAATGGAAAAGCTCAATATCAAATGTCAAAACAAGACCAGGTGCTGATTGCACATAATATCAACAGCTTGCTCACATGCATGTTCAAATTGAAACTGAAGCAAATTAGAACAAGTGTACGAGAGAGTCAAGGTATGACCTTGAGTATATCCCTCCTGAATTCAGAGACCACCTCAAGAACAGGTTTGATGCACTAGACAGTAACGATTGAAGACCAGACTAATTGTGGCATAACATCAAAGACACCATTCATGAGGAAAGCAAAAGGTTAATAAAAAGACAGGAAAAAAAAAAAGAAAAGAAAAGACCAAATTACATGTCAAAAGAGACTCTGAAACTTGCCCTTGAATGTTGAGCAGTTAATGTAAAAGGAAAACATGATGAAGTTAAAACAAACAAACAAACAAACACAAACCCCAGAAGATTTCAAAGGGCAGTTCAAGAAGACAAAATCAAATATTACAATGACATGTGCAAAGAGCTGGAGACAGAAAGCCAAAAAGGAAGAACACACTCTTTTTCTCAAGCTTAAGGAACTGAAGAAAAAATTCAAGCCTCAATTGGAAATAGTGAAAGATTCTACTTTCACTATTAAACTATTAAATGATGCGTGAAATATCAAAAGAAGATTGAAGGCTTACACAGAGTCATTATACTAAAAAGAATTGGTGGGTGACCAACCATTTCAAGAGATTGTGTATGACCAGGAACCAGTGGTACTGAAAGAAGTAGAAGCTGCCTTGAAGGAATTGGTGAAACATAGGGCTCCAGGAATTAATGGAATACCAACAGATGCAGCACTGGAGTGTTCATTTGTCTATGCCAAAAGATTTTAAAACACCTACCTAGCCAACTGAATACAAAAGATCCATGTTTTAACATGTTCCTAAGAAAGGGGATCCAACCAAATGTGGAAATTATTGAATGATATTATTAATATCACACACAAGTAAAATTTTGCTAAAAATAATTCAAAAGTGACTGCAGCAGTATATAGACAGGGAACTGCCAGAAAAATCAAGCCAGATTCAGAAGAGGGCATGGAACCAGGGACATCAATGGTGATGTCAAATGGATATTAGCCAAAAGCAGAAAATACCAGAAAGATGTCTATCTATATTTTGTTGACTATTCAAAGGCATTTGACTGTGTGGATCATAATAAATTATGGATAACATTGTGAGGAATGGGAATACCAGAACACCTAATTATACTCATGAGGAATCTATACATGGACCAAGGGGCAATTGTTTGAACAGAACATGGAAACACTGCTTGGTTTAAAGTCAAGAAAGGTGTGTGTCAGGGCTGTATCATTTCACCATGCCTCTTCAATCTCTATGCTGAGCAAGTAGTCCAAGAAGCTGGACTTTATGAAGAAGAATGAGGACATCATGATTGTAGGAAGACTCATTAACAACCTGTATTATGCAGACAACACAACTTTGCTTGCTGAAAGTGTAGCGGATTTGAAACACTTACTGATGAAGATCAAAGAACATAGCCTTCAATATGGATTGCATCTCAACATTAAGAAAATAAAAATCCTTATAGCTGGTCCATATGAAACTTCATGATAAACAGAGAAAAGTTTGAGATTGTCCAAGATTTTGCTTTACTTGGTTCTACAATCAACACTCATGAAAGCAGCAGTCAAGAAATCAAAAGATGCATTGAATTGGGAAAAGCTGTTGCAAAAGACCTCTTTTAAGTGTTGAAAAGTAAAGATGTCACATTGAAGATGAACATGTACCTGACTCATGCCATGGTAGTTTCAGTTGCATTATACAGTTGTGCAAGCTGGACATTGAATAAGAGAGACAGGAAAAGAATTGATGTTTTTGAATTATGGTTCTATAGATGAATATGAATACACCATGTACAGTCAAGCCTGCAGCCGTAGCCCTGTGGCATCCAATCCAGTCAGATCTCAGAAGCTAAGCAGGGTTGGGCCTGGTTAGTACTTGGATGGGAGACTGCCTGGGAACACCAGTTGCTGTAGGCTTGGGAGACAGACCAGGCAACCCACTCCCAAAAATCAATCCGCCATTGAAAACTCAATGAACATCAGAGAAGCACTGACAATAGTGTTTCCCCTGTTGTATGTTGGATTGCTATGAGTTAGATACCGACTTGACAGCACCTAACAATAACAACAACAACAACAACAACAACAACAACAACATGTACAGTCAAAAGAACCAACAGATCCAGCCTTAAGGAATTGCAACCAGAGTGGTCCTTGGAAGGAAGAAACGCTAGACTGCCTCTTGCATATATTGGACATGTTGTCAAGAGGGACCAATCCCTGGAGAAGGACATCATATTTGGAACAGTGACATGTCAGTGAAAAAAAGGAAGACCTCCAACTAGATGGAATGACACAGTGTCTGCAACAATGGGCTTAAACATAAAAAAGATCATGTGCCTGGCACATAATCAGGGACATAGCGTTGCTATGAGTCAGCTTGAATTGTCATCACCTAAAAACAACAAATATCTTTAAAATGTTTCTCATTAGCTTTTAAAAGTTTCTTCAGACACTCTTTTTCACAGATATAATCAGTTCCATGTTTCATTAAGACAACCTTAATAAGAGATTCTGGATTTCAGAGTCTTGATTATATGAGCCAGGTAAAGTCTACCCCATTTGTATATTAACTATCTGAAGGAACGTTTTAATTCTTATTTATCCAAGGACTTTAGGGTAATGACAAAAGAACTTGCCAAGAATTGCTAAAACTTCTATACTCTGCAATGAGATGTGTATATTGTTTACTACACAAACCTAAATATAAATATGTAAATATAACCATAGAACACATACACTGGTTACCAGTCTCCACTTATTCCTGAACAAGCTAGTAATTTCTTTTTAATTAGGAAATGATTTTATTTTCCAAGTTTGGGACATTTATCTTTTAAGTTTTTATCCCGGTACATTATTTTCTTACTTCAGGGTTTGTGTTACCAGATTCTGGATTCTACTCTCTACTGCTCTAAAATCAAGAGCAAAGTATCTTTATCAACTGACTTCTTATAATACACATTCACTGGCTGTGGCTATGAGATTCTTTGGTTCTGGGTCTAATTGGAACACTCTGTCTGGCAGTCCCATTAGGATTAACATTTTTGGCTTTGGAGAATAGAAAATATTTTAACTTCATTTGGCAAGGGGAGTAAATTTCTGCCTGAAGAAAATAATAAAAACAGATCTGAACTATATGGAGACCAGGGTCTTGTGCAACACTATTAAACATCTTCTTCAGCAATGGAAACTTTAAAGAATTATTTTCTAATCAATTTACAGCTATTATATTCTTGTTTATATACTTATTAAATCTTTCCTTAAAGAACAATTACCTTTTGATTTGTGCTCTATTCACGCATTGTTTTGCTAAACACCTACTTAAAGCGTAAATATCATTGGACTCTTCTATACAGAATTGTGTGTAACTCTCTAAACTTTTTTTTCCTCTCAAGAATCCCATCATACCATTCTACCTTTACTTTTTCCTCTGCTCTCCTCTCCTGCATTCCCCTTTTCCTCCCTTCCCTTTCCTTTCCTTCCCTCTCTTCTCCTCTCTTCCTCTCCTTTCCTCTTCTTTCTTCAGAATTTAAGACTGTAATTTCCAGATTCTTCTTAAATGGTCACCTTATCTTTTCTTGTTTGAATCCAACAATTAATAACATAACACATTTCTGGCTGTTACCCACAGAAAAAAAAAAGTCTAGAAACTTTTGAGTTTCTTGGTTCTTGCTTCTCTAGAGTCAAAACCACTAACTCTAAAATGTTAACTGCTCCTGACTAATTGACTTTTAAAAGGTGGTCCCAAAGTAGAGAAAATTTTGGTGATATTGAATATGGGAGATAGAACTCATGGTGTTAGTTGCATTAGCCAAAACATATCTTGCTCCTATGCCATGAACACTTTTATTTGTCTTTTAAACTCCCCCAGTCTTTCTGGGAACTATATTCATCTCTTGATTTTTATTTGAAATGGGTCCCTACCTTAGTCCTAATGCACATGAATACAACATGTTGGCCTCCAATATATCAAAGATCTAAACTTAAGGGCTAAAACTTAAAACTCTGGGAAGAAAATATTGGAGAAAAATCTTTTTAATACAGGACTGGGCAATAATTTCATGGATATGACACCAGAAATAAGTCAACAACAACAACAACAAAATAGATAAATTGGATTTCATCAAAATTAAGAACTTTTAGCCAGGCCAAGTGGCTTATACCTGAAATTCCAGCAACTCAGGAGGCAGATGCAGGAGGGTTGCAGGTTCAAGGCCAGAGGCAGTCTATGTAACTTAGCAAGGTCCTATCCTAACATGAAAAAAATAAAATAAAATAAAAAATAGACTAGAGGTGCAGCCCAGAGGTAGAGCATTTGCAAAATAGGTGTGAGACCCTGGGTTCAACCCTTAAGTGCAATACACACATACAAAAAATAAATAAATAAATAAAAACTTTAATGCACCAAAGTAGACTATCAAAAAAGTCAAAAGACAACCTACTGAATGGGAGAAAATATTTGTACATCATATATCTAATACAAGATTCATTCATTCATTCATTCATTCATTCCCCATCCCTTTCTTTCTTTCAACAAGGTCTCACTATGTAGCCCAGGCTGGCTTCAAACTCATAATCCTCCTGCCTTAGCCTCCCAAATGCTGGGTTTACAGGTGTTTGCTACTATGCCTGGCCTTCTGGTCTCCTCTTATTAGGTCACTAATCATATTCATGAAGGCTCTAGTCCCATGAACTAATGGCCTCTCAAAGGTCCATTCTCTAAATAACCATTACATAAGGGATTAAATTTCAACATTTGAATTTCAGTGAATTAGAGGATTCACAAACATTCAGTCCATAACATGCGTCATTTTTTGCTAAGATCTTTTCCTCTGTTGAGCATATGGATCCAGTATCTTTGAGAGGAATGGTAGTTCAGCCTTTCTACTATGAGTAGTTTATGAAGTCAAGTATTAGTTACTTTGCTCAAAAGACTCAGTTTATTAGTTTATCATATTGAAATAACTGATGAATCAAATTACTAGAATAATTTTATATTGTAGTGAAGGTAAAATAATTTAATATTTCTGAACAATTATGTGCAAGAACTATTACAAACATTTTAATTAACCTTTGCAAGAATATTTGTGGTTGGAAATTACTAATGTTATTGAGGGCTGGGTTTAGGTTAGTTGGTACAGCCCTGCTCTACGCTCTCTGAGGCACTCAATTCCATTCCCAGTATGGCAAAAATGGGAAAAGGAGGTGATAATCCACTCCCAAAGAAATCTCAAAATAATCAGCCATTGAAAACTATGAGGGTGGCTATGAGACAGACAGACCTGATTCTAGGGCACCTAACAACAATGTCATTTAGAATGACAAACAAACAATTAGGACTTAATGTTTGGATTTTTCCAAGATCACATAGCTAATAAACTGTATAGAAAAGAATCAAGACGAATAGGGCAATCAGGCTGTAGCATGTACACCCTGGATGTCAGTGATGGGGGAGTTCCAAAACTAAAGATTAAATATATCTGCAAGAAAGACATCACTAATTAGTTGTCATTTTACCTTCTCTAAAAGTTTTCCTGTCAAAGTATTCACTGCCAATCTTCAGAGGAAAATTCTGTTAAGGAAATTTAAACGGGTAGGTCACCCTCCGAGGAACACGCCTATAATTCCAGAGACTGAAGAAACAGAGGCAGTAGGATCCCAAATTCAAGGCCTGAGACAGCCTGCACACCTTGTTGTTGTTGTTAGGTGCGGTCAAGTCGAGTCCGACTCATAGCGACCCTAGGTACAGCAGATCGAAACACTTGCCGATTCTGTGCCAGGCAAACCATCTTATTTATGTTTAAGCCCATTGTTGCAGACAATGTGTCAATCCATCTGGTGGAGGGTTTTCCTCTTTTGCATTGACCTGCCACTCTCCCAAACATGATGTCCTTCTCCAAGGATTGATCTCTCTCCTGACTACATGTCCAAAATATGTAAGATGCAGTCTGGCCATTCTTGCTTCCAAGGAGCACTCTGGTTGTACTTCTTCTAAGACAGATTTGTTGGTTCTTTTGGCAGTCCATGGTATTCAATAGACGCCTCCAGCACCACAATTCAAAAGCATCAATTCTTTTTCTGTATCCCTTGTTCAATGTCCAGTTTTAACAACCATATGATGCTATGATGCGACTGAAAATAGCATGCATGGTATGAGTCAGACACACCTTCGTCTTCAATGTGACATCTTTGCTTTTCAATACTCTAAAGAGATCTTTTGCCACAGCTATTCCTAGAGCAATGCGTCTTTTAATTTCTT
>VMDO01033134.1:0-18264 GCA_007922755.1 Pedetes capensis
CTATTCAACATAGTAATTGAAGTTCTGGCCAGGGCAATCAGACAAGAGAAAGAAATCAAAGGGATACAGATTGGCAAGGAAGAGGTCAAATTATCATTATTTGCAGATGATATGATTTTATACTTGAAAGACCCCAAAACCTCAATCAAAAAACTTCTGGATCTAATTAACTCCTTCAGCAAAGTTGCAGGCTACAAAACTAACATACAAAAATCAATAGCCTTTCTTTATACCAATTCCAAACAAGAAGAGAAGGAAATTTCAGGAAAGATACCATTCATGATAACCCACCAGAAAAGTAAATACCTTGGAATCAATCTAACCAAAAATCCTTCAGCATTCTACAAGGAAATTTTCAAAACATTAAAGAAAGAAATAGCAGAGGACACTAAAAAATTAGTTTAAATTTCTGAAGCAACTGGTTCTTTCTTTTGAAGTATTGATTTGCAGGATTTGCAAATACTGTAAGCCTGTGTCATTGTTTGGGCTGTGGCATCAGGAAACACCACAGCAAAGAAACAGAGTGGTAGCTTAAAGATTACTCAAAACCACAGTAAGAGTTTAGGAGGACCATCCACTGAAATGTTAATATGTACTCTCAGAATGTTCTTCTTGTTCGGTGCTGTTGAGTTGGGTCCAACTCATAGCCACCCAATGTACAATAGGAATAAACACTCTCTGACACTGCCCCACACTGGGCAGTATTGTCAGTGCTTCTCTGTTATTCACAGGGTTTTTAATGGCAGACTGTCTCAGGAGTGGATTGCCAGGTTCTTCTCCTTAGCCTGTAGCACTTGGTATTCCCAGGCTGTCTCCCATCCAAGGACTAACCAGGCTGACTCTTCTTAGCGTCCGAGACCAAGCATAATCAGATCCTAGGGTGCTATGGCTGCAGATCCGCAGAACACACTGAAGAAATCCACAGAGCTGCTTTCCTTATTTCTGGCTCTGCCACATGCTCATTGTAGAGCCCTGGTAAGTCTATCAACTCCTGTGCTTCCTCTTCTTTCTCTCTAATGTGCTGACAGCAATTACCTCATAGAATTTACTGCTGCTCCAGTTAGGTCAGAGCTTGGACTAGTGCGGTATGATTACCTTTATCATTCTCTTAATTAAAAATCATTAATGATATTGATAGTTATGTTCACTTTTTACATGTTTGGCTAGATACAACGCCACTATTTTTAAAAGTCATCTTTGATATCCAATCACCATGATCTTATTTTTTTCTAGTCTGTTCTGATTTTGGTTTGAGTTTGGGTTTGAGTCATAATCTCTAGCAAATGAAACTTTTAAAAGTCTCTCTACCCATGAAAGCACATTTGTGAGAAGAGTGCTATAAGTGATTACATTGATTCTACAGTTTAGGTTGTGGTATTAAAACTTATTTTGTGCATATTTATTTTAATCTATGCCAGTTGTCAAACTCCACAGTCACAGAATTGATAACAAATTAATTCAAGTGTTGTCTTAAAATGCATTTCCTCCCAGAGCTAGGCATTATAGAATACTGTCTTCCTGTTATATTGCTATGAAATGATACTTCCTGCACATCTCTAGTTTCCTTCTCCCCTCCCTCTCCCCAGTCTCCTCTCTAGTTTCTCCACTAAGAATATCACAACATGTGAGTCAAAATCACTGCCATAATCTGGGTCATTCCATCAGAGGACAAGTCAGGTGACTGCTTCTGTTTAATCTCTAGCGTTATTAAAAAAAGATCTCTATCCCCAATCAACTAAATTTCTTTGCCTTCTGATGAAATTCCAGGATTAGAAATCTATTTCTTTGTGTAAATCAATAACCTCTCCAGGCAATCTCTTTCAAAATGAAGATACTCAAGGGAGAGTTCATCATTAAGCTCTTAACACCTCCATGGGAAGGATTTTCATTAGCTTTCTCCAACCGTGAAAGGACAGCTTGACCCTGCAAGTAACACTTGGCTTGTATTGGGTGTATACAGACACCTGGACTGGAAAAGAAAATGAAGACTGGTTTCAGAGAGGAAGAGGGGTGACAGATTTGTGTACATTTCAAATATCTCTGGAGTGGCCTCCCTGGGAGTCCTTGGAGGCACACTGAACAGACATTCTCTAATTGAAGTATCCTTGAGCTTCAAAAGTACAGCAGAAGCCTGAGGGAGTACTTTGTCCTAGGCACCCCACCAATGGCCTCAGGGCCAAATATCTGCAGTAAAAGTTAGTGGGGCCTGAGGTATCAGAGAGATGATAAAGTGGGCAGAAACAGCAAGCAAGTGGTAATAGTGTGTGTGTGTGTGTGTGGTGTGTGCAGAGAGAGAGAGAGAGAAATAAAACTGAGCACCACCAAACATATATATATATATATATATATATATATATATATATATATACATATATATATATATATATATATATATAGAGAGAGAGAGAGAGAGAGAGAGGTATGTATCACCATATATTCAGGTATCTGGGTGGCTAGGCAGGATACAGAAGAGTCCCATTTCCTGGACCCAAATCTCATCTTCAACAGCGAGAGGAGACACCCAAGAGAAGAAAGTTTAACCACACACGTTTGGGCATAGTTTTTAGAAGCCAACAACAGAGGAGGTGTTACACAAAGAAGAGAAGCTATTCAGCATGCTGATTGACCATACACTGAAGGACCCTTAAAGAAACTTCAACAGCTTGTCTATTTCTATCTCTAAGACTATGTGCCTTTCCTGTAGGTTACAAAATTTGCCTGATTATCAAGTTTTCACACAAATGAGGTAGAAATTTTAGCTCTATAGTTTATAGGAGACAACTAACATATTTACTGTCTTCTTGCTTCTGTTCCAAGGAACCAAAAATATTCAGTCGTGCATAAGCTACAGGGCATCAGGGCACTTTGTCTTTCCCTTCGATCTACAGGAACCATGCAAATCAGCATTCTCTCCATTTCCTAGGACCCAAAGCCATGCTAAGCCAATGGGAGACATGAACAATTATGGATTTGGCCTGTTTTTCACTGGGTCCTTGATTATTTTTCTGACAACTTTCAGAGAAGACTACATTAGCTGCAGACAGATGCCTGCTGTCTCTATGCTGAGGCAATGCAGAGAAATAAAAGTGGGCACCCCTGGAAAGGGCGAGTACAATTTTATTTCTGTTCAGTGAAAAGGATCTCAAAACTGTGCATTAAAGATTCCATTTCATACTGGTGCTTAGTTGAAATATTTCCAGCATTTCTTTAGAGCCTCACAATTTAAATCAAGCTAAAATGTGGCCTCCAAAAGTCATTATTTGTTTGCTACCAACATTTGGGCACAAACTCTGCAGAATCATTGCCATGCGTTGGTCTAATAGGGATGGTAGGAGTTGATTTCCAGATCTATAATCCATTTCTGATTATTCTCAAGAGGATTTTCAGATGAAAGTAACAAACAAACAACAACAACAACAACAACAACAACAACAAAATAAAAACCTCATTGCTTAAGGTTCTAAAATCACCTGCGAGCCCAAATTCTTTTCCCTATGTATAGATGAATACTTCCCAGTATGGGATAGTCTTGCATTCAGTTCAAATGTGCTCTGGATAAAATATTGGAAGTTAAAATGAATCTTATTCTCCAACTAAAACATCATTGACCAGAGATGTTCTTAAGTCATCTTGTTCTCCTTTGGGTCTGTTTTTAAAAGAGTGAAGAGGTAATAAATATAACTTTACCTAGTTGCAAAGCCTAATTCCCATGGTTTAATTTTTTTTACTTATTTTTCTGGAAATTGATATAAAACATTCAAATGCAAAGGAAATGGACAGTATATGTTGGTATCACCAGACACTGCCAGTGTGTTTCTCAATGCTCTGAGGTTGGCAAGGCAGGAGAAGTACAATACTATTTTCACCATTTCATGACTGGAACAAAACTGAATTTCAAGGAGATGACAGGACTGGATCAAGGGTATGCAGCATGTATTTTGGATTTTTGGACCTGTAAGCTGGTGTACGTGCTGGTGAGTATTTCAATGCCATTTCATTTACAGATTGTGAATAGTCCTCTGAAGGAGGATGTCCTACATTGACTTGCTCCCCATGGCTAAGCTGATTCTTTGCAACTATTACAACAGGGTCATGCTTTTATTTCCTGACTGGGAGACCAAAGTGCATTTTTTTCCCCAAATACTGTAGAAAAGAGAGTGCACAGGAATTATGGTGTTCCTAAGTATTAGTGAGTGACAAAGGGCCTGCTGTGACCTTTCAGTGAACTTGAGCCTGTGCAGCAGGTTGGGGAGCCCCAGAGTGGTCAGGTGACCATATTGCCATCTGCAGTTCTGGACTGGTCATCTGGCCAGTGCTGACCTTTCAGAACATGATCCAGTGAAATCCAAACCCTGAGAGCGGCTGGCAGGCAAAATCTGCTCCTCAATGTCAGTTTCACTGCTGAGTTGCTTAATTGTCCACTACAACTTGTAAAGGGCCCATTAGGCTCAGGTCATGAACTTCTCATTTAGCATTAATGGATAATCAAATCTCATTGGATTGGAAATGCTTTTGTCTTAGTGATATTTCCTTCATAATTATGAATACCTAACATTTTAGTAACATAAACTTTAATAGAATGGTATTCCTTTCAAGAATCACTTGAAGAGATTAATACTAACTGTTGAAGATGTTCCTTCAGAATATAATTTTGTTAAAAGCATTATCCCCAAACCACATAATAAAGACATACATTATAATAGCATTCCAGTATATTAACATAGTAGACTCTAATATTTTATTCTCTGTGATATTTTAAAAGGCAAGGCTTAAGTTATTTTTGTTGCAGAAAATAGATCTCCTTCCATTTCATGTGCTCTAAAAATTTAACAGGCCTTTACCCAATGATTGATCTTTCATTTATTCTTTCACCAAAAATTTCTTGAGCATCTTCAACTGCTACACTGTGCTGATTGCCAAGAAAACAAAGATGAGCAAACCCTGTTCAAGAGCTTGCAATTTAGATATAGTTAAAAGACATATAAAGATACAATTATAAGGCAATCCAGAAAAGAAGACCATTTGTATATATGGCATCATAGAATTGGTACTGAAGACATGTGGGACTTATACCCTCAAGATAAAAAAGCTAAGAAAAGCTCAGAACATGTTGAATTGAAGCTGATAATGAAAACCCAGGAGGAAATGACTAGAAGGCACAGAATATGTCTTAGAAGTAAGGTCAAGCTAGTATTATACATGTTGGAATAGGCTTCACATAACCAATAATTGAAACAATGAAAATTTGTGACAGAAAGAAAGAAAGGATCTCAAGGAGAGACCATGGAGGAAAGCCTTCATTTAAGGTATAAAAGAAATTAAAAATAGTCAAAATGAATCCTAGAAGCCCATTATCTTGCCACCAAGATAGGGATTGACAGCACCTAACAATAACAACGATAGGGAAGTGTTTGCCATGTAGTGAAATAGAGTGGCATCATCATAGTACTTGAATACCTAACAGTAATAACATTGACCAAATATTGTATAAATTGGAAAATCTATTGGTTCTGATTAGAACTTAAGTAGCATACATTCACACTCCTATTTGACACTAATTTATTTGTATTCACAGTAGTCATAGTTAGTCTGTAACTCTGTTACCCTAAATCTATAATAATGATGTGAAAGTCACTTCCCTTTTCATGAGCTATCTGGGTATAAGATAACTGAAGTTTCTCGAGCAAAGCCACTGTATAAATTTAAGATGTATTATTGTTCTAACTGGCTCATTTTTATTTATAAAATTAGGACTACTAGAAGTGACGGCCCTCACCTAAATAGCCAGCAATTATTTAATTACACGACAGTCTAGAAGTTATATATATCTGCACATAATGTGTTCTTTAAAAACGTGTACCACATAACTCTAAGGTAATTCTCCAAAGAGGTGATTAGTCTGTTGTGTCACAGGATATTATGTTATTAATAATACACAGATGAAAGAAAATTGTCCAGCTAATGTGGTTAGCTAGAGACACAAATTGAGAGGCAAGATTCATTGGTTCTATTTTGAGCTCCACTACTGAATTTGAGCTTTCAGAAGGCACTTATTCTTCAAAATAATATTGATCTCTCATGAGGATACAGGATTTTAAAACCAGATAATTTTAAAGCACTTTAAAATTTTCTGAAGTAGCAGCATTAATTTTTTTCGATAACAAAGAGTCACACAGATTTTCAAAAGTGTATGTCAGCCCTAATCTATTATATGCTCATATTGCAGAGGACTTTGAAATATTTTTACATTTAAATAGAAGCTTTTTCAAAAAAAACAAATTTACTAAATGAGCTGTGAATTAAAATGTTGTGAACATGATATTATTTGCAGAAATACTAACATCTAAAGTAGATACTTAAACAACAGTTCTAGTAAAAGTAAAGGACTACATAGCAAGTATATTTTAAGAAACATACATGCATTACATTCAAACTTCTGTAAAATATCAAACTGATGATATTTTGATTTGGAGCCAAATTACACTGTCAAATATCGTCTGTGTTTTCAAAGTTAATCAGGAAATAGGGTATATAGTACTTGACTGACAGACAAATTTCCTATGAAGAATTCCAATTAGAGTCTTGTATGGGCGGGCTAAGGCTCTAGGAGTTTTCATTTTACTTCTGTTTCTCTGTTGGAGTTCCTTTCAAGCTGTCAGAGCTTGGGAAGAACCCAGGCTTTGGGTTTTTTTTAATACCTTTCATTTTCCTACATGAAGTCAAGTTTTGAAAATTTAAACATGATAAAACTCCATGGGGCATGACATGATTCAGTTAACGATTTGACTGTGTAATGATCCACAACTTAATACCAACAAGAGATTAAGACAGCAAAGATGGTTATTACTAGGGAAAAAAATTACTGTGTGAGGTAATAGAGAGCCAAAGAATGTCATCTCTCTCTTAAGATTAGTTGCATTGAGGTTCTTAAAAATTGTTTCAAAGGAAATGGAGGATAACTCACGCTATCATTTATATTAGGGGATGTTATCCAGAGACATTGTAAAACAAAAGTTTAAAAATTCTCTGTATACACATGTATATGTGATATAACATTTTATTTATGAAATGTATATGTATATATCTGTGTGTGTTTAGGATCTTTTTGACAATTAGGATTTCTTTTGAATTTCCTATTGTTCATTCCTTTTATTATTTTTCTTATATTTTATGGATAAGCAATTTAGGATATTTGTTGTTGTTGTTGTTGTTGTTGTTGTTGTTAGGTGCCATAGAGTTCAGTCCAACTCATAACAACCCTATGTACAGCAGAACGAAACACACTTTGATTCTGCCAGGCACAGGATCTTATTTATGTTTAAGCACATTGTTGCAGACACTGTGTCAATCCATCTGGTGGAGGGTTTTCCTTTTTTTTGTTGACCTGCCACTCTCCCAATCATGATGTCTTTCTCCAGGAATTGGTCCCTCCCGACTATATGTCGAAAATACACAAGATGCAGGCTAGTCATCCTTGCTTCCAAGGAGCACTCTGGTTGCACCTCTTCTAGGACAGATCTGTTGATTCTTTTGGCAGTCCATGGTATACTCAATAATCATCTCCAGCACCATGGTTCAAAAGAGTCAATTCTTCTCCTGTCTCCCTTGTTCAATGTCCAGCTTTCACAACCATATGATGCAACTGAAAATACGGTGGCAAGAGTCAGGTGCACCTTTGTCTTCAATGTGCATCTTTAATTTTCAATACTCTAAAGAGATCGTTGCCACAGCTTTTCCCAAAGCAGTGTGTCTTTTGATTTCTTGACTGCTGCTTCCACTGGTGTTGATTGTAGAACCAAGTAAAGTAAAATCATGGACAACCTCATTCTTTTCTCCATTTATTGTAAAGTTGCATTCTGACCCAGTTGTAAGGATTTTTGTATTGTTGACATTTAGTCACAATTCATTCCAAAGACTATGTTCTTTGAGCTTGATCAGTAAATGTTTCAAATCCTCTTCAGTTTCAGCAAGCAGAATTGTGTCTTCTGCATAATGCAGGTTGTTAATGAGTCTTCCTCCAATTGGTGCCACATTCTTCCCCATAAAGTCCAGCTTCTTGTATTATTTGCTCAGCATATAAATTGAAGAGAAATGGTGAAAGTATACAGCCCTGATGCACAATTTTCTCAACTTTAAACCAGTCAGTGTTTCCTTGTTTTATTAGTACAACTGCCTCCTGGTTCATGTACAGATTCCTCTTGAGCACAATTAGGTGCTCCGATATTCCCATTTTCTGAAGTGTTATCCACAATTTGTTATGATCCACACTGTCAAATGTCTTTGCATAGTCAATAAAATGTAGATAGACATCTTTCTGATAATCTCTGTTTTCAGCTAATATCCATCTGACATCAGCAATGATGTTCATGGTTCCCTGCCCTCTTCTGAATCTGGCTTGATTTTCCAGCAGTTCCCTATCTATGTACTGCTGCAGTCAATTTTGAATGATCTTTAGTAAAATTTTGATTGTGTGGGATATTAATGATATTTAGGTTTTACAACTTGGTGATAATGAGCTATTTTAATTTCAGAACTACAGGTTCTGTAGGAAGGAAGGAAAATAATATCTATATATTAGGTAACATTCAGAGCAATGCCTGCCCATTGTACAACAAACCCTCATTCTCCTATTCTCTTGATTTGCAAACCACACTCCTATTCCCCATCCTCTTTTCCTTTGAATCAAGAAAAATTTGTACAAGAATGTTAGAATACATTGAGAGTTTGGTTAGAAAAGAAAACAGGACAAAAGCACGTATCTATAAGTTTATTGTTGCATCAATGTTAGCACTATTGACATAGGCAATAAAATTGGATACAACCTTTCTTTACTTATGTTTATTGTTGTTAGGTGCTGTGAAGTCCAACTCATAGTGACCCTATGAACAACAGAACGAAACACTCTGACATTGTGCCATGCCTGGCACTATGTCAGTGTTTTGCTGCTATTCATAGGGTTTTCAGTGGCTGATTATTTTGGGAATGGGCTCCCAGCTCCTTCTCCCAATCCTACAGCACCCAGTATTTTCAGATGGTCTCTCATCCAAGGACTAACCAGGCCCCACCATGCTTAGCTTCTAAGATCGAACAAAATGGGACTCCAGGGTGGTTGGTACAGCTGTATAATTTTCCACCTGTGGGGATGGGTTAAATAATGCTGTTATAACACAGCAAAATACTATTTGGTTTTATAAGGAACTATTTTAATAGTAGTTAGATGAAGACCAGTGTATATAATATGCTACCTTTTATATACTAAATCTGTTAAAACATTAATCACACTGATATTTTCTTAATTTGCATAAACACACTAGAAGAATTAGAAATAACCTTTTTTTTTTTTTTTTGCAATACTGGTGGCTAAACCCAGGGCCTTGTACTTGCATGCTTTGCAAGTGCTGTACCACTGAGCTGCACCCACAACACATTTTTTTACTTTTTGAGATAGTGTCACTAAATTACACAGATTGCCTCTGGTCTTGAACTTGTGATCCTCCTGCCTCTGCCTCCTGAGTTGCTGGGATTACAGGCATGAGCCATGGTGACTGGCTGAGAAATAAATTTTTTAGAGGATCACTTATGAACATAGATGGTGGTGGGACAGTAGTGGAATTTCTTAATCTTTCCATTTAGCTAATCATGTGAATGCATTACTTTATAATAAAAATGCAGAGTAACACTCAACAAATATTCATTGAATGAATGAATAAATGATTAAATGACTCAAAAGACTCAATGGGCCCAGATCTCATGAAAATACACAATTTATTTGAAATCTTACCAAGTCCTAAAGTGTTTTTATGCAGGCATTTTTTTGTTTTGTATTTTTTAAATAGAAGTCAAAGTATACTTCAGAGGAGATTTCTTATGTTTACTTTTATTCTGTCTCTAATATCTTTTTTAAAGCCATGATCATACCTAATGTGCAATAAATCATTAACTTCAATAAATTCTACTAATGTGTCACATAAATGATGCTTATTATAGGACATAAAATTTAGATATCTTTTATCTTCATTCAAATTAATCAAGTCATATCATTTTACAATGATAAGAGTCCTGGTGATATGTCATATATTCAGAAGTAGAGGCTTTTGGATGTGTTCCAGGTTATAATAAATCCCCAAGTTCCTTTAGAAGACCAACTCAAATATGTAGAGATAATTGATAGCTCTTTGGTGTGCCTCAAACTTCATACTACTATTTGAGATGAATTATCACAGAAATGTGCTTTTATTTTCCTTCTTTTTTTACTTAAAGGAACTTAAGATATTTCCACATCATGTGAAGATATTATTCTATCACTCATGGTAACCAAAAGCAAGTAGCAAAGTGCAAAATACCATATCTCATTTGTTGGTCAACTATCTTTGCCCAGTTATCAAAGCTCCTTTCTAATAGAAGACAGAGTGTTAATTTTATGAAAAAAAATTCTGCATTTCTATTTAAATGTCTTTGCTTTACCACTTGGCACACTGGGGGCTTTCTTTTAGGCTGCCTTAGGATCTAGGCTCAATAGACTAACTGAAGGTAAGACCTATTTTATCCTTTTTTTGGGGGGGAAGGTCCTTTTTATTTTTATGTTTTTAAATTTTGACTCTTCCTTTAGGTTGAAGAGAGATGTACACAGATTTATCTTTAATCAAGGCAATATTAAGCAAGTCGAAATTACCTAATAATGAATAAACAATGGGTTTTCAAATTTGAATTTACATATGAAAGTTAGTAGTATATAATGCAGTTTTTCAGTAACAAACATTACTATTGGAAGTATTTATCTCCACCTCTAGTAGAAAATTATTTGTGTAGATGAGTAAAACCTATAATAATAATTGCTGAATAAATGCAAAAGATGTTGAGAATTGTTTGTTGTTAGGTACCATCAAGTTGGGTTTGACTCATAGTGACCCTCATTGGGTTTTCTATGGTAGATTGTTTGGGGGTTGTTTCAGGAGTGGATTGCCACATCATTCTCCTGTGTATGCAGTGCTGAGGAAATAGTATATTTGCAGATGTTTGGATGTGGGAGAGACAAAATATAAATAAATTTAAAAATAATTCAAAAAGATATGATAGTAAGAAAGATGAAATGACAATTCCATGTGGGATGGTCTATAGATTAACCCACTGCTGGGGTTTAGCTCAGATCATAGAGTGCTGCTCTGCATGTTCTGAGGCCCTAGTTTTGATTCCCAGCACCACAAAAATAGGAGAAGGACCTGGCAGCCCACTCCCAAAACAATCGTGAAACAATCAGCCATTAATCCTACAAATAGCAGAGAAGCACTGACACAGTGCAAGGCATGGCACAGTGATGGGAAGTGTCTCATTCTGTTGCACATAGGGTCTTTATGAGTTGGCAGACCCAAATTGATGGTTCCTAACAACAAGAACAACAACAACAACAACAACAACAACAACAACAACAACAACAACATAAATTAATCCAGCTGGTTAAATGTATTTGTGATGGTTAAACATGACTGTCAACTTGATTGGATTGAGTAGTGCTAGAAGTTTAGTAAAGCACAACTGTACATGTACCTGTGAGGGCATTTCCAAAATGGATTAACTAAGGGTGGAAGACTCTCCCTGAATGTCCATGGCACCATCCTATAGGCTGGGGATCTAGATGGAATAAAACAGAAAAAGGAGAAAACACATAGCAGAAGAATTCATTCTCTCTCTCTCTTTCTCCCTCCCCACCCCTCCTTCCTGGCATTCATGAAGTGAGCTGCTCTTCTCTATCACTTTCTCCCTGCCACGATGGACTAAAACTTCTGAAACCCTGAGCCAAAACAAATCTTTCTTCCTTTAATTTGCTTATAGCAGGTATGTTATCAGGTGATGATAGAAGTAACTAGCACAGCATTAGACTGAAAAATGCAGTGTCACTGAAAAAGTGAGAACAGTGATTTAGAGGATGCAAGTAAGAATTGGGTATGACAGAACAAAAACTTGAATCCCACAGGTATCTTTAAATCAATTTTCATTGAATTAATTTCAACTCCTCCAAATTGGAGACTTTTGGTAAGAATCCTATTTTCATCTTCTTTGTACAAAGCATAGGGCAACCCTGGGTAGTTTCCTTTCCTGGCAACAACAACTACAGCTAATTAAAGGATGTCTACTTTGCATTATACATGCTCACTACAGTTCCCATTAATTCCTACTTGGCCATTTTTTTTTTTCATTTAAGTTAATTTTCTTGGCCCTGTAGATTTGAGTTTGCTAATTGTGTTTAAGGCTGGGATTTAGCTCAGTTCATACAGCGCTTCTCTTCAGTCTCTGATGTTCCGGGTTCGATTCCTAACACAGCAAAAATGGGAGAAGGACATGACAATCTACTCCCAAGGTAATTCTGAAACAATCAGCCATTGAAAACCATATGAGGTTCTCTATGAGTCAGACACGACTCGATGGCACCTAACAATAACAACAATCTTGTTTAAAAGAGTTTATTTGGCATCAACTAAATGATACCAGTAACCCATTCTGTCTGAGTCTACATGGTTTCTGGATTGGGGTAGTAGGTAGTACCCAAGGCAGGATAGCTACCATTATCACCAGGGAAGCCTGTTAAATATGTGGATTCCACTTATCTCTCTTCAGAAGGTTTAGAGGGGCACATGAGGGATATGTATTTAACAAATGTCCAGATGATTCTAACGAATCTGGTCTCTAACAGGCTTTGGAAAGCACTGAATCAAGACAGAGCAGCAGGTACATTTAGTCAATTCTCAAGTGTGAGGAACTGAGCCTAAGCTGTTTCTAATTTATTCAAAATTGTGACTGTAATAGCTTTGGCTCCTTGCCAGTGGTCCTGGGAATCTTGAGTCATCCCATTGGGTGCTCTGGTAATGGATGTTATATGAATACTGAATATGAATTTAAAGAAGCCTTATTACCATTTTTAAAAAATACCTATCCTCTATGCACCCAAAGCCAAATATCACAGGAGAGCTATGTCATTGTAATTACCCATCACTGTCTATTAAGTCCCTATCGTTCAGTATTTTCAACATATTAGATATCTAGCCTAAATATTTCAGATGATAAAATTGAGGCCCAAGAAATTCAATGACTGATCAAGGCCACAAAATTCAGTACTGGTAGAGTTGGTCAGGAACTCTAAACTTCATGACTATTAATTTCATTTCGCTTCAATGATTCACACTAAGTACAAAGGATAGATTAGCATACATACATTCTAAGAGACCAGTATTATGTACAGTGGATTGAATTCAAAGTTAACATGGTATAGATTACAGGTATTAAAGCAGATTCTGCCCCTCCTACTTCTCTTAGGCATAAGAATAATTCATGTTTACTCTTTAGCCCACTTTCACTAAAGGAAAATATGAATTTAAGAATTGTGCATATTAGAAAACAAAACCTAGAACATAATATAATTTTTTTCAGTATGAGTTGAAGCAAATAACAAAAATGTGCAACATATTTATAAGAACAAAGGCACCTATCTATATTAAAATAAAAAAATATTTGGAGGTTTAAATTGGCAAATTATTTTAACATTCTCTGTGAACCACCAGATGTCACTCTTATAGGTATTATGGATGATTTTATAGTAAGATTATTATAGATGTTAGCTTCAACCATTGTTAACAATTTTGAATTCATGATCATTGTGTATATTTGGCAAATAATTTTCATGTTTAAATAAAGTATATTCCATTGTTGCTTTCCATAAATGTCGATGTGTGGAAAGAAAATGAAATCAAGAAATAATATAAGTCCAAACCTGGGTGAAATAATTTAAGAAAGTAAGTACCTGTGAAAGTCTATTCTACCCTCAAAAATATCAGTTTTAAAAATCATTTCTAGAATTAGAGCTTTAATGTAATATTAGTATGAAATATTCAATTCAATTGAATTAACTTCACTTAAAATTTAAAATCAATAACTATAATTTTCAGGAATTTAAATTGATACTAGAAGAAATACATACAAATAAGACATGAAAATTCTTGTCAAAGAATTTAAAATCCACTGGTAGATATAAAAGTTAAATTAAGGTAAATTGAAAAACGAAATGGAAAGGAAAAAAATATGATATTCAAATTGGTGATTGAAAAAAGTAATTTTTTTAGAAAGATGAAGGAAAGGAGAAAATTTATATTAAAAAGATGCATCGTTATCACTGTACACAGAGCATTCAACCTACTGTGTGACTGAGG
Organism: Pedetes capensis; assembly: GCA_007922755.1. Taxonomy (NCBI): domain Eukaryota; kingdom Metazoa; phylum Chordata; class Mammalia; order Rodentia; family Pedetidae; genus Pedetes; species Pedetes capensis. Next base: position 14,199 of record VMDO01033134.1, read on the forward strand.
AGCCAGGATCCCAGTGACTACTAGTAGTGCTGGGGACTGGGAGAAAAATTCAATGTAATAGAAGAAGGTTTTGAGTGGACATACTGACCTTGTGTTTTTAATAATAACTTTCATATTTTAACAATGATGACTTTTAATAATTTTGAGAGAGTCACATGATCAAATTACTGTGTTGTAATCACTGGCCATTTTACTACAGATCCATCTTCTGGAGACACCAGAGACTAACACTAGGAGGACCTTTTCATAAGCTCTTGCAATAATGAAGAGCCCTGAATGGGAGAGGAAAAAAAAGGAGCATAAAATGGAAAAAATAGATCCCAGTGAGAGTTTCAGAGACTATGGAATTTTCCTGTAAACTCTGGCCTTTTTAAAAGTTTTGTCACCAGCCTTTTGGGGAAGAGCTTTTAGAAATGTCAGTTCGGCAAGTGGTGGTATTGAGGGCATTTTTAAATGAAAAATTGTGGCTATTTAGAGTCTTAACTCCTCTAAAGGTTTCTATGATTATCAATATTATTATTTTAAAGTCTGCAAGTTAAGCAAGGAGTAGTGGCATTTGTTTATAATCCCAGCCCTCAGGAAGTTGAGGCAGGAAAATCTCCAGTTCAAGGCCATCCTGGGGTATATATTAAGTCCCCCCACAAAAAAAAGTTCCTGCAGCTTTAGAACATCTAAAATTATTCTATAAAAATAGTTTCAGAGTACTATAGTCTTAAAGTAATGACTCTAAGTGCTACAAATCAATTAGAACTAGGTGTCAAATATAAACAAGAAAGTTGATTGACATGATATATTAAATAAAACTGAAGTAACTTCTTCCTCAAAATCTATCTCCAGCTGTTCTGCCACAATGCTTGAACTACCCACTTCTCAATGCACTAAGGATTTGATATCCTTAATTAAGGTATTATATTTCTAGAACAGCATTGGTCCATACAACACAAACATTTATTTACCGCGTTTCAGGATTCTAAAGGTTCTTGGAGACACAAAGATGAATGAAATGAGATCCCTGTATTCCATGACCTCATAGCTGTACAATGGAGAAAAATGTACACATAAATAATTTCCATACAACTTGAAGTGCTTGTTGCTTTGGGAACCTAAAGGGAGAACTTACTACCTCTGTCTGGAGGAAGGAGGCAGTTGAGAAAGGGAGCTTATGGAAAATGATGCTGCAAAGACCTCTAAAAAATGAGAAAAATCCTCAAGGCTCTGATTAGTCTGGTAAGCTGGCACTCTGTGGAATAAAGGATCCAGGTTGTTGTTACGTGCCATCAAGTTGGTCCTTCTCATATCGACCTCATAGAGTTTTCAATGGCTGATTGTTTTGGGAGTGGACTGCCACATTCTTCTCCCAATTTTGCAGGGCTGGGGACTGAACCCAGGTCCTCAAAAAGTGTGGAGCAGCACTCTACCAATTGAACTACACCCCAGCACAAAGCAGCCAAAGCAAGCTATTAATATAGTCCATTAACTTACTGCTGAAACAGAAAAAGAAGCATCACTATCCATCCCAGTTTCCCTGAAACATTCTCAGTTTTCACTTATTGCCTCTCTCAACTCAAAAATGTGCCAGTTTTGGGCCAACCATGGTGGTACACAATAGTGTGGGGGCTGCAGGCAAGATGACGGACAGATAACACACGCCTTCTGTCCCAGAGTAAAGGGAAGTCTCAATTAGGGGGTTAGAACTCACATTGAATAGATAGAAACAGTGATAGTTTAGATTGGGAGACAGAGGATGAATCTGGATGGACACTGAAATCGAGCATTTGGCTTCAGAGGAGCTACAGAGGTCAGTAGCAGGACCGCCATTCCGCCTTCACGCAGATGGCAGGATAGAATCCCAGAGACTCGGAGGGGACTTCGCCCACACACCCACGGGAGCTGGACCCAACACAGAATGCAACCTTGACATCACACTGTCACCCTGCCCGCGGGACACAAACTGCAAGGGACATATGTCCCGCAGCCTGAGATGCTGGGCTGTTGTAGGTCCCTCATGTGAGAAAATAGGGATCAGAGCCACGAGAGTAGATACTCGAGGGTACGGGGAGTAATCGCGGAGGGAACTGGGAAAACAGTGCCAGCGGTACGCATCCAGAGCTGAAATGCGGCTCCCTCCCTCCTGTTGTGGCGGGACAGTCATGCAGACGCAATCTCCACAGACATACAGACTAAGACAGACTAGGGAGTAGGAGCTGGTGATCCACTCCAGAAACAACTAGCCATTGAAAACCCTATGGATAGCAAAGAAATACTGTCAGATATAGTGCCTGAAGATGAGGCCCCCAGGTTGGAAGGCACTCAAAAGACTACGGGGAAGAGTTGCCTCCTCCAAGTAGAGTCTACTGTGATGACGGAAATGGAGTAAAACCCCAGGGTGCTCAACTTGCTGATGTGGCACAACAAAAAATGAGGAGAAACAACTGTAAATATCCATTAATAATTGGAATATGGAATGTTCGTAGTATGAATCTAGGCAAATTAGAAATTGGAAAAGAGAAATGGAGCACATAAACATTGACATTTTAGGCATCAGTGCGCTAAAATGGACCAGCATAGGCCATTTTGAGTCAGACAATCATATGGTCTACTATTCTGGGAATGATAAACTAAAGAGAAATGGGGTTGCATTCATCATCAAAAAAGACATTTCAAGATCTGTCCTGAAATACAATGTTGTCAGTGATAGAATAATATCCATACGCCTACAAGGAAGGCCAGTTAATATGACTATTATTCAAATTTATGCACCCACCACCAGGGCCAAAAATGAAGAAAGGGAAGACTTTTATCAGCTTCTGCAGTCTGAAATAGATCAAACATGCAATCAAGACATACTGATAATCACTGGTGACTGGAACACAAAGGTTGGAAACAAAGAAGAAGGCCCAGTAGTTGGAAAATACGGTCTTGGTGACAAAAACGAAGCTGGAGACAGCGTGATAGAATTTTGTCAGACCAATGACCTTTTCATTGCAAATACATTTTTTCAACATCATAAACGGAGACTATACACATGGACTTCACCAGATGGAACACACAGGAATCAAATTGACTACATATGTGCAAAGAGACGATGGAAAAGGTCTGTACAAAATGTTAAAACAAGAGTAGGTGCTGACTGTGGAACAGACCATCAACTTCTCATATGCAAGGTCAAACTGAAGCTGAAGAAAATTAGAACAAGTACACGAGAGCCACAGTATGACCTTGAGTATATCCCACCTGAGTTCAGAGACCACCTCAAAAATAGGTTTAATGCATTAGACACAAATGACAAGAGACCAGAAGAGTTGTGGCATGACATAAAAGACATCATTCAAGAAGGAAGCAAAAAGTTCTTAAAAAGACAAGAAAAAAAGAAAAGACCAAATTATATGTCAAAAGAGACACTGGACCTTGCCCTTGAACATAGAGCAGCTAAAGCAAAAGGAAGACATGAGGAAGTTAAGGAACTAAACAGAAGATTTCAGAAGGCAGCTGGAGAAGACAAAAACAAATATTATAATGACATGTACAAAGAGTTGGAGGCAGAAAACCAAAAGGGAAGAACAGGCTCCGTGTTTCTCAAACTTAAGGAAGTGAAGAAAAAATTCAAGCCTCGAGTGGCAGTAGTGAAAGATTCTACAGGGAAAATATTAAATGACGCAGGAAACATCAAAAGAAGATGGGAAGAATACACAGAGTCATTATACAAGAAAGAATTGGTAGATGACCAACCATTCCAAGAGGTTGTATACAAAGAGGAACCAATGGTGTTGAAGGACGAAGTGGAAGCTGCCTTGAAAGAACTGGCGAAACACAAGGCTCCAGGAATTGATGGGATACCAACAGAGACGTTTCAACAAACAGATGCAGCACTGGAGGTGTTAACATGTTTATGCCAACAGGTTTGGAAAACTGCTACTTGGCCAACTGACTGGAAGAGATCCATATTTGTGCCTATTCCCAAAAAAGGGGATCCGACTGAATGTGCAAACTATCGGACAATATCATTAATATCACACACCAGCAAAATTCTACTAAAGATCATTCAGAAGCGACTGCAGCAATACAT
>VMDO01033135.1:0-18256 GCA_007922755.1 Pedetes capensis
ATTAGATTGTTGTAGTTGTCATTTGGTTTTTAATAGAAATTTTAAATTAAAAATCATTCCAGCCATTGTTACTGTTAAAAATTATTCTAAATAATATTCTGTAACTAAAAAATGAATAAGGTCCCACTGAAAATCTAGAAACACTTTGTCCTCCCCATAGAATTTGTATGAATAGCCTTTACAAGACTGCTGAGTCAAAGGTAAGGTAGGTGTTAAAAAGGCCATATTGCTGATAGCCCTGAAAGAACAAATTACCTCAGAAATGGGAAATCCTTGACCAGCCAGATGGGTTTTTTTTTTTTTTTTTGTATTTTCTTGTTTTTCTTTACAAGAGAGAAGAAAGGAACTAGAGAAATCTTTTAACAATCAAACAATATATTGGTGCAGAGTGGTAGAATTATGAACTCAGTCATTTCTCAAAATGAAGCTCAATCAATCAGGTCTTTGTTATGGAGAGAGATTTAAAGACAATTGATGAACCTTAAAATAAGTCTCAACTGGGTGCCATAGATGCTCATTGTTGAAAGTAGGAATTCTAAAAGAATTATTATATTTTACTCCTCCTTAAGAATATCAGACAAGTATTTAATAGCTGTCCATAAACTGATGGTCTGTCAAACAATATTTGTGAAAATGACATAGGACTCATAACTGTTTATAAAAAATGCAATATATTTGCACTAAGTGTCTTATCCTTTGTCATGTTGGACTTGGCTGATCAGGTTTATGCTATAGTTATAGAAGCACATGTGGTACAAAATTTTCCCAAGAATTGTTCTAGTATATAGTCCCCTTAAAAAACAAAATAGTGGGGAAAGTCATCAAAGTAAATATAAAAGTAAACATTAATTATAGATTTTTAAAACTTTATCAATGTCTTTTTATTAATCTCTATCCTTGATAAAGTCTCAAATTGCATCAAGGGGTTTGTTCAATCTTTGTATGGCTTGAAATTCTCTATGAGTACCTAAAATGCTTGATCAAGTATTCAGTCTATAGTTTTGTTTGTTTAGAAAAACTTAACCAAATAAACAAACAAATGAATGTAGATCTGAGTTGACGGTTTACATAATAATCTAGATTCTGGGATTGTGCTTGTTCCTAAACTCACCTCTTTTTTTACAGAATGAATGGAAGGCTGTATATTTTCATTATTCTTCATCTCTTCCTGTCTCTATAGACTTAAGATTTTTATCACAATGATCCTTGATCTAAATCATAATTATGGCCAGTAACTAATACAATGGGTAAATATTAACAATTTATTTAAAAATTCCATTTTCCAGCTGCTTTATGTTTTACAATTACAACTAAATTATCATAAAATTCCTCATAATATCTGTTATACTTTCTGTGAAATATTCCCTTTTCATCTAGACCGACAAAAACTCAGCTTCTTCTCTGATCAAATTAAACTTAGTACAGAGGACCATTTATGAATATTGTGCCACTGTTGTTAACTTTATATTTACCCAGTAAATTGTAAAGAGAACAAATAAGGCTATCTTTTCTTGGAACAGTTGCTATGATAGCATGTGAGAAATAACAGGCACTCTGATACTTTATTCAATAATAAATGTTGTTAGGTGCCATCAGTCATGTCTGACTTATGGTGATCCTATGTACAACAGATACAACTATCCTACGCTGTACCATGCCCTGCACTATTGTCAGTGTTTCTCTGCCATTCCTAGGGTTTTCAATGGTTGAGTGTTTTGGGGACTAGATTGCCAAGTCTTTTTCCCAAGCCTACACCACCTGGTGTTTGCAGGTGGTCTCCTATTCAAATACTAACCACGCCTGACACTGCTTATCTTCTGAGATATGACAAAGTCAGACACCAGGGTGCTATGGCTGCAGGATTCAGTAATAAATAGTTGTCTTAATCCTCTCATCCCCAGACAATGTGCATCTCCTATTCTGAAAACTAAATTTTAAAAACTCAAAGGGTTTGTATATATTTATTTTGGAGATTAATTTTATATAAATTAATTTTGCAATATAAATATAAATCAGAAATGTATATAGTAATGAAAATCCCCAATATTTTTATTATAGCAAAGTGATCTGAACTGGAAAACAATTTCTGCAACAATGAGCTACTACTAGAAAGGATCAAAGACTGAACAAATTTTAAAAGAGAAGCAGTTTATATGAAGGCAGAAAGAAACTTCCTGTATAAGGAAAGGCAAGAGACCAGAACAAGAAAAGGGGAGAGCAAATGTGAAGCAGGTTGCAAAATATCCTCAGAGTTTTTAAGTAATAATGGCAAATTTGAATCTGGTCTCACTATGAATGAAGAAATGAGGATCCAAGCCTCTAGTGAATATAGGGAGATAACATTTTTCATCCACACACAGAGGCCTCTGTTTCAATAAATACATAGTAAGCAAAATAATAGAGAAAAAAATAGCCCATCTCTAGGATTCAAAATCTTGAATATCTATAGAACATTTATTTTTGTGTTTTTAATGATAAAATGTATTTGCATTCCATTATTCCCTTATATTGTATGGACTATTAACTATCATAGAATTTGTTTGCCATATCTATACTTCCCTTGATATGGAGAATAGTTCCCCACAAATGAGAATCTATATTTCAAAAAATCATAGAAAAAGCACATTCTCAATCTAAATTATTTATATTCATTATTTCAGGTTTAAGAATGACAGTATAAAAATACTATCATTTTTTATTTACTTATTATTGTGTTGACTTTGTAATTTTAATATTTTATCAGGCTTCTTTAAAATTATTTTTATGTGCAGCAATGTTGAATAGAAAGCTTACTACAGTTTTTGTATTTGCCTGATAAGCCAGGACCCCTGGCATACTTCTGTACCCCCAGCTACTTAGGAGGCTGAGGCAAGAGGATCACAAATTCAAGGCCAGAGGCAGACTGCACAACTTAGTGAGACTAAATAAATAAATAAATATTTTAAAGTTTAACATTCCATACTCTGGAAGAATCAATTTGATGCTCATATGTTGCTGAAAATATTCAAATTGAAAGGAATTTGTATTAGAGAATTGTAGTATTCAAAGAAAATTGTAATCAAGAGAAAAATTGCCCACTTAGTTCTCTGTGGTTATGTTCTTAAAGACAAATAGTTCTAAATCATCTCCTATTTGGCTAATGCAATGCTTTCCTTTCATTGCCAGTCAATTATAGTACCATTCCTCTGTTTTTTTCTACATTCTTCCCCTAAAAATGTACTTCACTGGCTATAAAATGTAATTGGCTTATACTTAACTTTAAATCATGAATAAGTCAAAAACTTTGGATGAGATGTAATAAGGAAGCCTGTCTTTGTGATTGTTTTAAGGAAATGTGGAAGGTAAAATGGGAATAATGAAGGAAAGCTAATGATTAGCAGAATTGTAAATATTTTAGTTTATTTCTCCAACTTTTAATATATTCAGATACCAAAAAGTGTCATTATTACTTGCTGTTTCTAAAATTCTGATGGACACATGGTTCTTGTGTTCTGTTAAATTACAATGGATCATCAAGACCATACTTACCAGAGGTAATGAGCCCTGGTACTGAGAAAGTATCAAAACGTTGTTGTTGTTGTTGTTGTTGTTGTTGTTGTTGTTGTTGTTGTTAGGTACCGTCCAGTCGGTATCCAACTCATAGCGACCCTCATAGGGTTTTCAATGACTGACTATTTTGGGATTGCCTTGGGAGTGGATTGCCAGGCCCTTCTCCCATTTTTGCAGTGCTGGGAATCGAACTTGGGACCTCAGAGACTGCAGCGCAGCGCTGTACCACCTGAGCTAAATCCCAGTATCAAAACATTAGTAGATAATAAAACTGTTTTTTAATCAACTTGATCTTTAATTCTTTGGTAGAAATGTTATATACTAATGAATCCTCACAATTATGTGATATTATATGTCTTTAATCATGCTAAAATATCTTCCTGAAATTTATTCAATAAACTCCGAAAGACTCTAATTTAATTTCTAATACTTAAATGTAGAATTTCTGAAGTATAATTATGACCTCCTCCTACTATGCCAAAGACAGAATTAATACTTAGTTATTCTCTATGAGCAATTTTTATTTCTCATGCCTCTAATTATGATTTTGTAAGAATCAGTTGCTTAGGTATCAATGACCTCTACAGTAATCTGAGTCATTTGGATTTATCTCAACTTGAAATTATACCATTATTTAAGGTACAAATTAATGCAGGGTATTTTGAGAAAATTACTTATTTTGATACAACTGGAAAGTTTTCCCCATATTTTATCATGCTTTCTTGACATATATGTGAATATACATATACACATGCAGATTTATGCATGTGTGTGTTTTATATTTTCACAAGAATTTGTTAACAGACATCCTGAAAAACACTATAAATTATGACATAAATATAAAAATCACATCTTGTACTAAGACTTTTTTGGTAAAATACAATGACTTTAAATGAAATGGTTTAGAAGTTTTTCATGATGGCAATAAGCTAAATCAGAAATGATATATAATTTTGATCTTTTGAGTTAAACTCCTGACTCCATTTTTTTCTTCTTAGAAATACGAGTCAGTATTCTACCTATTTCTATAGCTGTCTAGTTATTGATGTACATCTTTGTTTCTGTCTTTGCTGAAGGAAAAATAAGGAGGCTGCATTGTGAAAACACAAGAAGCTGTGCTTTTCTTACATGGGGTATTCAAATGCTATTGTTTTTATTATGCAGTATGCTGTATATTTCAAACCATTTAACATATATATTTAAGCTACAAAGAAAAATAATAAAGGAAATATGTTTCTGTTGTTAGGTGCCATCAAGTTAGGTCTGACTCATAGTGACCCTGTGTACAACACAACAAAACACTCCCCAACTCTAGGCCAGGCACATGATCTTATTTTTTAAGCCCGTTGTTGAAGCCTCTGTGTCAATCCATCTAGTTGAGGGTCTTCCTTTTGTCATTGATCCACCACTCCACCAAACATGATGTAGTGTTCATAAAATAGCAAGAAAAATGTTACCAATATCCTGGAATTTGCCTACATGCAGCATATACATTTCCCTTTGTGCACCAAGAATAATTTCTATTATATCATATATATATCCCTGAATATATGTTTTTTTGAAATTAGTTCTTAATGGAAATATTTAATGTACAACTTAATGTGTTTCATTCTGACATGCATTTCATTGTGACGTTCCCATATGTGTGTTTCATTGTACCTTGTTCACAAAACATTCCCCTTACCCTCTTGTGTACCTCGTCCCCCATCTCCCAACCCCCCACCAATGGTCTCTTTACTACTTGTATGTCTTTTTGTGGGAATATTTATCTATACACATATATCACAATTTTAAGTCCAAACTTTTTTCTATAGTGATCATCTTTTTACATTCTCAGTAGTATTACATGAGTAACCTAGTATGTTTGAATTATTGGCATCCTTTGGTATTATTTGTATTGTTATTATTTCCCAAACTATTAAAGTTGGACTGTTTCTTTGAGGTTGGCCCTCCTCCCCCTACCATCTTCTCTCATTATCGATTCCTTTTGTTAGATCCCTCCCTCCTTCTTTCCACTCCTTAAATTGTCCCTTCCCTGCTAAGTTTACATGAGCTTTTTATTATGTTCCAATTTATGTATAGGATTTTTTTTCCTTCTTTTAGGTTTGATTCATCTCCAACATATGAGTGGGAACATGTGGTATTTCTCTTTTTGGACTTGTGTTCATTCACTTCAGAAAATTTTCACCAATTCCATGTAATTTGCTGCAAATGACATTATTTCTTTTCTTTTCCTTTTCTCGATTGCTGAGCAGTATTCCATTGTATATATGTACCATAGTTTTTTTATCTATTCTTCTGTTGATGGGCACTTTGGTTGTTTCCATATCCTTGCTATTGTAAAGATTGCTACACTGAACATGGAGATGCAGGTGTCTCTGTGGTATGATGACTCAGATCCCTTTTGGTATATTCCCAATAGTGTTATAGCTGGATCATATGGTAGATCTATTTTTAGTTTTCTGAGGTAACTCCATATTGACTTCCAAAGTGGTTGAACCAATTTACAACTCTACCAGCAGTGTAAGGGGCTTCACTTTTCTCCACAGCCTCACCAGCATTTGTTGTTATTTGTTTTATAGATCTTGGCCATTCTTACTGGATAAGGTGGAATCTTAAAGTTGTTTTGATTTGCATTTCCCTAATGGCTAAGGGTATTGAGCATTTTTGTGTGTTTCATGTCCTTAGGAGCTTCTTCATTTGAAAACTATCTGTTCAGTTCCTTTGCCCACTTGTGTATTGGGTTATTTGTTTCCTTGGGAATAGTTTTTTGTTGTTGTTGTTTGTTCTCTATAAATTCTAGAAATTAATCCTCTGTCCGATGTATAGGATGCAAAGATTTTATTTCCCATTCAGTGGGGACTTCCTTGACCCTGTTGATTGTTTCCTTTGCTGTAGAGAAGCTTTTTAATTTCATGTAATCCCATTTATATATTCTTGTTGCAATTTATTGAGTAAATAGAATCCTAGGAAGGAAATGTTTCCCTATCCCTACATTTTGGAGTGTATTGCCTATCTTTTCTTCTATTAATTTTAAAGTTTCTGGTTTTATATTGTGGTCTTTTATCCATTTTGCGTTAACTCTCATGCATATTGAGAGGTGCCAGTCAATTTTCATTTTCTGCAAGTGGATATCCAAGTTGCCCAGCACCATTTATTGAAAAGGGTATCCTTTCTCCAATTCATGTGTTTTGCTCCTTTGTCAAAAATCAGGTGGCTATAGATGTGCTGAAGTGTTTCTGGGTTCTCTATTCTGTTCCACTGGTCTTCTGGACTATTTTTGTTGCAGTACCAGGCTGTTTTTGCTACTAAAGCCCTATAGTATAGGTTGAAATCAGGGATTGTGATCTCACCTGCACTAGTTTTGCAGCTTAAGAGTGTTTTGGATATTTGTGGTTTTTTCTGTTTCCATATAAATTTTTGGATAAATTTTTCTATTTCTGTAAAGTCTGTCATTGGAATTTTAATGGGTATTGCATTAAATCTATTGATTGCTTTTGGTAGTATAGCCCTTTTTAAAATATTGATTCTCCCAATCCATGAGCAGAGCTGGTCCTTCTACTTTCTGGTGTCCTCTGTGAATTATTTCTTTAATGTTTTGAATTTTTCCTTGTAGAGATCGCTAGGGTCTTTGGTTAGATTGATTCTAAGGTGTTTAATTTTCTGATGAGCTATCATGAAAAGGACTGTAGCTGTAATTTCCTTCTCTTCCTGCTTACAGTTGGCATAAAGGAAGGGTATTGACTTTTCAGTGTTAGTTTTGTATCCTGCCACTTTGCTAAAGGAGGTAAGTATAAAAGTTTTCTAGATGAGGTTTTGGGGTCTATTGGGTAAAGTATCATGTCATCCATAAACAAGGATAATTTGACCTCTTTTTTGCCTATCTGTATCCCTTTGATTTCTTTCTCTAGTCTGACTGCCCTGGTAAGAACTTCAATCACAATGTTAAATAAGACTGGAGAGAGTGGACATCCTTGTGTAGCTCCTGATCTTACAGGAAATGGTTTCAATTTTTGTCCATTTAATATGACGTTGGCTGTAGGTCTGTCATAGATGGCCTTTATGATGTTAAGTTGTTTTCCTGTTATCCCTGTCTTCTCCAGGGTTTTTATCATGAAACAGTGTTGCACTTTCTCAAAGTCCTATTCAGATCAATCAAGATGATCATGTGATTTTTGTTTGCAAGCCTCTTGATATGTTGGATTACACTAATCAATTTTCATATGTTGAACCAGCCTTGCATCTGTGAAATAAATGAACAACCTTTTTAATATATTTCTGGGTTTGGTTTGCCAGGATTTTGTTAAGAATTTTTGCATCTATGTTCTATCATGTTATTTTTTAACTTAGATAATGAGATCATACTATATGAAATATCTGTCATATACTTCTTTGTAACTGGCTACAAATTTTGATGTTTAATTTGCTTTTCATATTGTATTTTTTTTACTTTTAAATTTTGAACTTAGCAACAATTCTCTTGTGACTCTACTTTGGCAATCTCTAGGAATCCACCTCTCAAGAAGACAAGAATTTAGGCCTTGAGCTGGTCGGACCAACCAACAGAAACAAAACTTTCTAAACTAGGGCCCTTAGAAAATCATCAGTAACTACTCATTCCCTTTATTTATGAAAAGTATGAATAATTAAAAGTTATAAATTCAAATTTTCCAAATGTAAGCGAGAAGAAGAAATGAATAGTTGGAACTTAAAAGATGTGTCAGAAATGTCTTTTTGCCAAAGGTTTTGAAGAAATCGCTCTTGGATAGCAGGCTTCTGCTAACCACAATGCTCTCACTTTGGTACTTTTTATGAAACATATTTGTTTCTTCTTGAGTTCCTAAAAGTATTAGAAATATACCAAAAGGAAAATAGGTCAGAATGAATCACCTTACTAATGAGAAATTTTCTTGGGTAATGATTAGAATATCTAACACATTATTTCAAAGTGACAATATTCAGGATAAACTGGAGAAAGAATACAAAAGTTGCAGCCATATGTGCATAAGTCTGCATAGAATTCGGTTCGTTGCAGTGTACTTATCTGAGAATAATACAACTTTTATTAAAATTGTTATTTTTGTATGCTTTTCAGTGCTTATAAAAAGAATACAAAAGTCATTAATCATTGGAAAATGACCAAAAGATGTTTTGTGAGATATCCTTATCTCCCAGAAATGGAGTAAATTCAATCTGGTGACTATGGCCATTGCTTGTTTATTCTTTCTTTTTTTCTTTTTACTTATGATGGGCCCTGTATGTTCCATTTTCTTCAGATATTCTGGTAACTCCTTTTATTCTTATTCCTCGTTTTTCTAAGTATGAAGGACAAGAAACAAAAGCCTGATGTGGCCTACAACTGATCTGTGTAGCTCAGCCTTTTGACTTTCTCTGGGCTGAAGAAGAAACAGGAATGTGACCTCAACTCTTCCATCAGGGTCCCATTTCTATTTCTTTCAGCCACAGGCAATTCCAATCAATGTCTCCCTGTAGAAGCATTAGTTTCTTCATGATAGCAGTATGGCTTCAGCCAATGTCTGATCTCACCTTGCTGGTGGCAGCAGATCCATGGTATAACCTCTCTCTTCTTGATGTCTTTATGTTGGTATTCTAACAATGTATTTTTAATCAGAAATTATTCACTCAAATATATATATATATATATATATATATATATATATATATATATATATATATATATATATATATTGCTGTTGTTGTCATTGAGTCAGTATCCAACTCATAGCAATCCTATGTACAACAAACAAAACACTATTTTCGTTTCCTTGCTATTCATAGGATTTTTCAATGGCTACTTGTTTTTTAGGGAGTGGGTTGCCATGTCCTTCTCCCATAGCACCTATAGCCTATAGTAACACTTGGTGTACCCAGGTGGTCTCCCACCCAAATACTAACCAGACCCAATCCTGCTTAGCTTCTGAGATCTGATGGTATTGGATACCATAGTGGTACATCTCATATAGTTATGCAGTCTTCTAGTATTACTGCTGTAAATAAGAAATTGTGAATCGTTAACTTGGTTTTGTCAGAGCACATACTGAAGAATAGAAAGCTAATTCATATACTTGAATGTTTTCTATATCATAACTGATTGTTCTCCCAAGTATTTGTGTCAGTTGTATCCACCATATCTTTTCCTCTTTTCTCTGTTGAGGGTAAGAAACTTCCCCAAGCCTATTATCACATTTGCCTTGGACTTGGTCACATATTTGGCAATGGTCAGTGGAATTTGAAGAAGCCTCACATATGCTCAAGTGGAAGCTTTAAATCTTATTATATAGTTTAGTTTGAGTTTCTTCTTCCATGCAGTGAGATGGGAGCTCCTTTATCCCAAAGCACTTAATGATAAAATATATGCAAAAGACATGAATTCGATCCCTGCCCATGAGTTAAACTGTAGCTTTTCAATATGTGCTCACTTCAATAGACAAACATCTGTTTTAATAACTACTGTAATAGCTACTGATGTAGAATACACACTGTATGAAACTTAGGAAAAACTCATCAATCCATGGTTATGACAGAGACAAATATGGCAGAGATAAACAGATTTTTTAATCAACAATTCATCTTTCCCAATGTTAGAATTCTCTCTGTAAAGTGGCTACCAACTAATTGACTATAGTTTCCAATATTCTTGATGAATACATTGGTAGATTGTATGGCTAGTCCAGATGAATAGTAAAATGATACATGTCAAACTGTGCGCCAAAGTTATTGAGGGCCTGTTGTATCATCCTTGTGTCTTCCATTTGTATAGTGACATCAGAACCCATGTGTTGAGATGGCAGCTTAAAAAAATACAAGCAACCTGAGTCCTTTCATCTTTACTTAGAAGAGAGTCACTTAATTTTTAGTGACAAAAAAAAATACCCGTGGATGTGAGTATTTTCCAGATGGAGTAATAAAGCTGTATTATATAGAACTATTAATATTTAGGCAGCTGTTTTTTATAGTGATTAACCCATTTTAATTGACAGACAGTTGTACAAATCCCTGTGTTTCATATCCTTGTTGATAGTTGAAAGCACAAAAGGACATATAACCAAAGTAAAGCTAAGCAGCAAAAACAGTACAGGAGGTATCACAATACCTGACTTCACACTATACTACAGGGCCGTAGTGGCAAAAAGAGCATGGTACTGGCAGAAAAATAGGAATGAAGATCAACAGAACAGAAGATCTAGAGATACACCATGCAACTACAGCTAATTGATCTTGACAAAGGGGATAAGAATGTTCATTAGAGAAAAAATAGCCTCTCCAACAAATGGTATTAAAAAAATTGGATATCCATTTGCAGAAGAATTAAAATAGAGCCATGTTTCTCAAACTATGTGAGAATCAATTCAAAATGTATCAGAGACCTCAACATAAACCAGACACCTTAAAACTACTGGAAAGAAAGATAGGGAACATGCTCCAATATGTAGGCATTGGAAAGCATTTCCTTAACAAGACTCTTATTGTCCTGGAAACTACACCAAGATTCAACAATACCTCTTTAAAGTGTTGAAAAGTAAAGACATCACATTGAAGACGAAGTTGTGCCTGACTCATGCCATGGTATTTTCAACTGCATCATATGCTTGGGAAAGCTACACAGTGAATAAGGGAGACAGGAGAACAATTGATGCTTTTGGATTATGGTGCTAGAGACAAATATTGCATATACCATAGACTGCCAAAAGAACCAACAGATCCATCCTAGAAGTACAATCTGTGTTCCATGGAAGCAAGGATGGCTAGATTGTGTCTGAACTATTTACTATTTCCAGGAGGAATCAATCACTAGAGAAGGACCTCATGTTTGAGAGAATGGTAGGTCAATGAAAAAAAGGAAGACCTTCCACTAGATGTATTGACACATTGTCTTCAACAACGGGCTTAAACATAAAAAAGATTATGTACATGGCACAGTGTTGGGGAGTGTTTAATTCTCTATGAGTTGGACCTGACTCAAAGATACCTAACAACAACAACAACAATCACACAAGCCTCTGTACAGCAAAGAAAACAACAGAATAAATGGGGAACTTATGGAATGATAGGAAAATTTTGCATTCTAAACATCTGACAAAGGACAAATTCCTAGATTATATCAAGAACTTGTTAAATCAAATGCCAAAATAACAAATAACCCAATAAATAAGTGGGCAATTGAACTGAACAGACAGCTCTCAAAAGAAGAAATATGAATGAAAAAATGCTCAATGTCCCTAGCCAGGAGGAAAATGAAAATCAAAACAACTCTGAGAGTCTATCTCACTCCAGTAAGAAGGGCCATGATTAGCAAAACAATTAACAAACACTAGAGAGGATGTGAAGAGAAGGGAACACTTGTACATGGCTGGTGCAAATGTAAATTAGCTCAGTCACTTTGGACATCAGATCAGAAAAGGGGAGTGTATCATCAGATAGAGTGGAGGGTGGGAAAGAGGGGAAGAGGAGAAGAAATAATGTTGACAGGAAAAGAGGGAGAGGAAAATTCCAAATTATAAAATGCAACCAAATGAATATATTAAAAAGATAAATGCAAAGAAAAAATATCAATGAGAATATAACCTATGATTACATACAACTTTTGTTACATATTAATTGAATTTCCTACTTTTTTGTTTTCTTCTTTAGTTTACACGGCATTGTAAGATGATGAATGTGTTGCTGTTGTTAGGTATAGTCTAGTCAGGTTTTCCCCATAGCAACCCTCAAAGTGTTTTCAATGACTAATTGTTTAGGGATTGATGCCAGAGTGGATTGACATGTCCTTTTCTCATTTTTTGTAGTACTGGTTGTTGAGAGTATGATTAATTCCTCTTGCCATCAAGGAACAGCATGCTGATCTTTTTAGGTTTCCACAGGACCATTTTCATGGCCCTCATTTGAAACATAAATTAGAATAACTGCTAACCAAGCAAGAAGGATTGATTCCAGTAAAAAGTCTTTCATTCCAGTGCAGTAATGCTGTTGTTGTTGTTGTTAGGTGCCATGGAGTTGGTGTCCGACTAATAGTGACCCTACATACAACAGGCAAAACACTATTGTCAGTGCTTCTCTGCTATTTGTGGTGTTTTCAATGGCAGATTGATTTTTGGGAGTGGGTTGCTGGGTCCATCTCCCAAGCCTGCAGCACCTGGTGTTCCCAGGTGGTCTCCCATCCAAGTACTAACCAGGCCTGACCCTGTTTAGCTTCTGAGATCTGACGGGTTCTGATGCCACTGGGCTATCCCTGCAGGCCCACTGGAGTTAGTGATTGTTTATTTGTTTATTTAATAATATATATTTATCATTTAGTCATTTCCATATTTTTCCAGAAAGGTAATTATATTCTCAGTACACTGAAGCAATAAAATTGTTCTGTTAATATTATTTTACTGGAGATTACTTTCATCTTCTTGGAAACAACTCAAAGGTTTCTTTCTGATATTTTTCAGTGTGATCTGGGTGATTTCAGGCCTCTTCTAAAGCTTGTAACTTCTACTTTCTTTGCCACTATACATTTTTCCTAGGCCATTTACTCCACCTTTCCTCAGGATAAAAACAATATGGAAAAGTAAAACTAGTCCAGAAATCACATTTGTAAATTTATTCTATACTTATAGTTCATTTATGTTTAGATTTATACAGATTTTAAGACTTGAAATCATCTTTGCTCTTAACTTTGAAAACCCTTTATTACTTTTTCTGTCTCTCATTTTCTTTGTTAAGAAGTTCAGTGATAATTGGTCTGCATGTGAATATGTCTATAGGTGTTTTCTCCCTGGAAACACTAAGAATCTTCAATTTTTTCCCCAATTTCCTAATATTTCAGGATTGTATAAACTTGTTATTTTCTTTCAGCAGCTTATCACTGTATTAACTATTTGTACATAGATCTCTTCACTCAGTTCTACAACATTTTCTTGAGTTTTCACCATTATTACATCATATTGTCTGGTTTTCTTTTTCCTTTTTTAGTAATGCAACACACATAATTGAATATCTTAGACTATTCTGATTTTTAAAAATCCAATTGCTCTGTTTTCTTGGAGGTAAAATGTACTTCTAATTATTCTGATGAATTTTCATATATGGAATGAGGTTTTTTTTATTTCCAGGGCTCTTTTAAAAATCAATATTGTTAGTTTCTTATTGTAACATAAAATGGGTGTAGTAGCATGAGCCTATAGTCCCAGTAACTCTAGAGGCTGGGGCAGAGGATTGTGAGTTTGCAGACATTGGTAGCCTGCATAACTTAGTGAGACCCTGACTTGAAATAAAAACATTAAAAATGGACTGGAGGTACAGTTCAATGGTAGAACACTTGCAAACTATGTGTAAGGCCTTGAGCTTAAGCCCCAAGTACATTAAAAAATAAAACAAAAAATAGCATATATACACATACTTCTACATATAAACCAACATATATGCAGTTAAACACATAACAGTTAGAGAAAGCTAGATAGCTAGCTTATAGATAAGTAGATAACATTTTTTTGTGGGTTGTTGGTGTGTTTGTTTTGCAGTACTTGGAAGTTGAACCCTTGCACATACTTGAAAGTGCTCTAGGACTGGGTTGCACACCCAAGCTTTTTTTATCAATCTTGAGTGAAGATCTCCCTAAATTCCACAGGCTGCCTCTGTCTTTGAACCTGTGGTCCTCCTGCCTCCATCTCCTGAGTCATGAAGATTACAGGTGTGAGTCACAGCAAATGGCAATAATGTTTTATTCTCCCTGTATTATTTTGGTTTCCTTTGTATTCTCTGTTTTAGTTCCACTTGCTCATGAAAAAAATAAAAACTTGTCTAAGATCTCATATATTTGGATGTCTGCTTTTATTTTGTTTTGCTACATTTTGGTCTATTTAACTATGAAATTTTCAATATATAATATTTTATTCAGATTTTTGGTGTTTCATTGGGATTATTTCCATAGAGATCTATACCATAATAGAGGAGAAATGGAATAAATGAATGAGTGCTTGCAATAGCAAAAATTGCCATTGCTTTCAAACAGGATGCCCTTGGATAATACTTCTGAGTGTGAGATTAATATATTATAGTAGTTTATGTCTTGCTTCCTTATCCCTGCCTAACATCTCACTAAACCAAAGTGAAGAAGAGAATCCAATTATTCTACTACTGCAAGTCTCAAACATGAGTCGTGGCATGTTGAATGTAAGCCAAAAGAACTTTTATTAGCAAATCCATATTTTCTCTTCTATTTCCAGATCCATCAACACATTCATTTTCTACAGGATTTTACTAAAGGTAAGAAGAAATAGTTACAATATTCCAATGTAATGACTTTTGCTATCCTTCAGCCCCCACTTGGTTCTCCAAATTTCTAGCCAAAGCAGGTAAATGATCTGCATTTCAGGTTTAAGTAACTTCTTTCCTCTCAATAGCAGGGATCATTGCTGTCCTCACAGGAAATCCATGGATCCTCACTGCTTCTCAACCTCTTCTGTCAAGCTATTACAAGTTTTGTTGCCCAATCAATTCCATACTTGTTTCTGATATCTACATGGATATTTTTCACTATTATTAATTTCAAGTGACAAAAAACATGATCTAAAAGATATCATATCCATCTGAATTTAAGTTCCCTTGACTTCCAGTAAGCCCTCTTCACTGTGATAAACAATAGCACTGCTACTGAATCTCTCTCTCCATATAGAAACACTTCTTTTTCTTTAATGGATTAAATATTGGATATTTTGACAGCATTTTGTGGTGGACACTTTACCATCAGACTTACAAATTGCCAACTTTTTACTAAAAAGTATGTCACAATCCTTTCAGCCAAATCACACATATTGAATTCTGATAGTTACATCATTTATATCTGACTTAATTATACTTGTAACACATGTAGTATATGAAATCTTTAGGCTAGCATCACACTTGGAGCCAAGAAGGGGCTAGCTCCAAAATGACTGTTGCCTGGAAGAACAGAATGGTGGTTATTCAGTGAGCTCTTAAGAAGAAGAAAAAAAAAAAGCACATGAAAACATATCTAGTAAATACTATTAAAGATATTCATCCTGACAATAGGCAAAAATGTGTCTGGTTTTACCAACCATGTTGTTGTTGTTGTTGTTGTTGTTGTTGTTGTTGGGTGCTGTTGAGTCACTATCTGACTTATAGCCACCCTACATCCAACAGTTGAAACACGAT
The DNA here is from genome assembly GCA_007922755.1 of Pedetes capensis. NCBI lineage: Eukaryota > Metazoa > Chordata > Mammalia > Rodentia > Pedetidae > Pedetes > Pedetes capensis. Next base: position 15,730 of record VMDO01033135.1, read on the forward strand.
TGTTAGTGCTTCTCAGCTATTCATAGGGTTTTCAATGGCTGATTGTTTTTTGGGAGTGGGTTGCTGGGTCCTTCTCCCAGTCTACAAGCACCTCATGTTCCCAGGTAGTTTCCAATCCAAATTCTAACCAGTCCTGATCCTGCTTAGCTTCCAAGATCTGACAGCATCTGACACCACAGTGGTACAGCCACAGGCACTAACCGTGTTACAGTTTATAAATTAATAGAAAAATGTAATATTGCAACATGTATCTGAACATTTTATTTTTTGCTTTTTCATGTCTGGTTGAAATTATATAAACCAATCACAAGTCTGAATACTAAATATAATTAAACATTTGGTAAATAATAAATGACAAGAATATTTTGCAATATATATATATATATATATATATACACACACACACACATAAAACTATTTTTAATGAATCAGATCCACAAATTCTCAGTTTATACAACTACTGAGGGTTTACTGTTTGCTTTAGATATTTTTTCAATAAGTAAACTCCTAAGGATAAGTTTCTGCCACTAAAATATATAACAAAGTATTGAGAAATATTATTTAGCATTTATCAGGTCATTCTAGCATGAAAAAAGAAATTAACATTCATGAAGTATATGATTTCTAGATTACACATAGTTCAGTTCTGCCTTTTCTGCCCAGGCTTTTTGAGTCCAAAGAGGTACTATTTTGTTGTTACTGTAATTTTCACTTACAGTTCTTGACATATAGCAACAGAAACTATTTCTCTCAGTTTCTGGATTCAAATCCTATTATCAACAACTTTCCTAAATGACCTTCAATCTTTTATACCTATGTTCCCCATATTTTGTACAAATACTTTCAAATAGGAACATTAGTATTTCCAGTTATGTCATTGAACATTGCCTGCATCCAAAGTACATCTGACAGACTGATAGGAATCAAATATCTGTTCATCTGAAAGTCAAAAGCAAGACAAAGCTACTGTAGTTGATAATCAACAATGATAAAAGGAAATGTAGGCTCTTTTTCATGTGATTGTAAGATGAGGATATTTACAGGTAAGTAGACACCAGTCCACGTTTATTTTTGCCTACCTTATATGAAAAAATTTAACATTAAATACTCATATTTTAACCATAGTAATATCTACATTAGTGGTTACTTGGTTTCAAGGCAACCTTTTCAAGTTTAAAAGGTTATAGAAAATTATAGCACTATGTATCTATGGTATCACTGATCAGTCAAAAGTACACATATTTACTTCTTTGTAAAAAGGTGGACAAAGCAAAGTCAGGTACCAGCACTAATGACAGTTTATCATCTGTCTCTTGTTAGGTGCCATCGAGTCTGTATCCAACTCATAGCGACCCTCATAGGGTTTTCAATGGCTGACTGTTTCAGGATTGCCTTGGGAGTGGATTCCTACGTCCTTCTCCCATATCATCTGCCTCTAGTAAAATTATATTTCCAAAGAGAAAAGAAGAAGGGTAGCTAAGTGAGAAAGTGACAGTTTTAGGGATGACTCAGATAAGTTATTTTGGGTTGATGAAGCCTGGAAAGTTTATCATGAAAATCTGCCTTTCTTAAGACTTGTTCCTTATGTTCTAGATACACAAATCTCAAACCTAATATGTGGAGAGCTCTATGACGCCATTTTTCTGAAACCACAGAAGGTAGAGGGATAAAATTTTCCAGATACTTCAACTGAGATGGAAAAGTACTTGCTCAGGAAAAAGAAAGCATAGAAAATACGGATGAGGAGCTGGGTGCGGTGGCACATGCCTGTAATCCCATTGGCTGGGGAGGCAGAGGCAGGAGGATCACAAGTTCGAGAACAGAGGCAGTCTGCGTAACTTAGCGAGACCCTGTCTCAAAAAGTAAAAAAAATGGGCTGGGGATGCATCTCAGTGGTCCAGCACTTGCAACGCATGCAAGGGCGAGGCCCTGAATTCAACCCCTAGTACCACAAAAAAAAAAAAAAAAAAAAAAAAAAAAAAAAAAAAAAAAAAAAAAAAAAAAAAAAAAAAAAAAAAAAAAAAAAAAAAAAAAAGAAAGAAAGAAAGAAAGAAAATACTGATGAGCAAGATTAATTTTCCAAGTAACTCTAAAATATATTATTTATATAAAATATAAGGGAAAAACATACTGTATATTTTATGGATAGTGTTCAGGTTGATAAAATTTTGATTTTACTTTGATATATTATTCTTTCATTTAACCAACAAATACTGATAACCTTTTATGGGTCACTCTTTGTAAAACATTTAACAAAAGCATTGCTATAAAAACAGGCATCACTATGGTTTTCACCATTAAGGGACTTATAGTCTAGTGGGGTAAAATAGTTATTAAATATGTAAAAAGTAATATTTAATTGCAAATTATTATAAGTGGCTGTCAAGGTATGTGTAAGGCCTGGGTTCAACCCCAAAGTACTGCTAAATATATATTTACATATATTTTTTCAAGTAGTGTTACAAGAAAGAGTTAAAAAGCAAAACCTTATTTGTCTAATAATCTTTTTTTTTTCAACTTTCATACC
>VMDO01033136.1:0-18267 GCA_007922755.1 Pedetes capensis
AAGATTTCCAGATTAAACTGTAAAGAACCAATGACAAATAACTAAGATGGTAACACTGTAGAAGAAACAGGTTTGTGTGGTAGATAAAGCATTAAGTTGAACCTGTTGAAGCTGAGTTAGATATTTTCTAATACATGACTTCTATATTTTTCATTTTAACTTAGAAATAGAAATTCTTGTTAATTGTTTTTGAGTGTGCTGGGTATGGGTCTTACAAACCTGGGAGATGTTTGTGCTTTTCATCGTTGACTATGGTCAATGTCACATTTCTCATGTCTTCCATGACTTCTTCAAGTCCACATTAGTACCAATCCCCTTATGTTAGGACAATATTCAGGAGCCTTTCCTAATGCCAGCTGTATAACAGAATTGCCTGTCATTCAGGGAAACTATCTTGAGGAATTTACTGACCCATCACCCAGGATGAGAGTATGCCACGCCTTCCAAAAAGGTATGATTTGTCACATATATGGCCCCTCCAGGGTATGCAGAAGCTTTCATTTCCTCAGACTTTTATTATGCAACTGCGTTTTAGAAACCTTTCCCATGAGGTTTTGCTCTTTACTAAGTTTTTCCTAGGATCAGCCAACTAGAAACCTTGTCAGACTGAAATTTATCTCAAATTCTTCTTGGTGATGAAAGAGTCATTTGGATGTGATCATTTGCAACTGGACAAATTGCTATATGCATTTACTTTAATTAATTTAAAAATAGTCATTTGTTTATGCAAATACAAAGCTAACCTCTATGGGTTTCTTGCACAGTGACTTATTTTAACTGCTAATGATTGAAACCAGGAGCACATTAATGTCACACACAAAAAATGAGCTATGCTGATTTACTGTCCTTCATCTTTGAGGGTGGAGATGATTTCTTAAATTATCTTAAGGGGGAAAAATAGGTAAAGGCTTTTCATTGAGTTCAGCATTTTGCTAATAAGAAGTGCTTCCATGTGGCTTTTTGATTGGACCATGTTCTCATCTTCCAGTTCTATTAAGTCCAAATGCCAGGAGTTCCAGAACAAAAACAATTTGCCACCCTCATTGCTATAATGACATTGCACTTCGAAGCTAAGCATTTGAGAGAGAGGAGAGAAGGTGTGTTCAGTATATTTGGAAAAGTGTAAGTAAATGAAACTTTCCCCAGTGGATTAGAACATCCTCTTGTCCTCTCATAAATCATATTTCTTTCTTTTCAGAAAATCCACCTCAAATATTTTCACAGTTTGATATTTTAAAGCAACCACAGTTAAGGTTTTATGGGAACTCCGAGTGGCTGGATGCTACAGTTTGAATATCAAATGTCCTCATGTGTTTGAAGCCTTGGTCTCCAGTGGGTAGTCGGAGGCTGTGGGACCTTCGGGGGCCGGACCTGGCTGGTGGAAGTGGCTCGCTGGGGATGGGCCTTTGAGGTTGGGCCTGTGCCCCCAGTTCTGGTCTTGCCCTCTGCTTCCTATTTGGCCATGTTGTGAAGAACTCTTCTCTGCCATGTCTTCCCCATCATGATGGGCTGAGAGCCTCTGAAACTCTGAGCCAAATAAATCAGTCTTTCCCACCTTAACTTGTTCTGTTAGAGATTTTGTTACAGTGATGCAAAAGCTAACGCATGCACTTGATTTATAAGTGCTCAGCAAATAAAATAAAATAAAATAAAATAAAAAGTAAAAAAGCAAAACACAAAACAAACAAAACATTCAGCCAATGCATGCATGAAATCCCATGATGTCCCCTTGGATGTTCTTTGGGTTTTTGAGAGAAGCATTCTTGGAATCTGGTCACTGCTCAGTCAAAGGTCTCTTGGCATTTGACACAATGTGCATTGGCTGCAAAAGTGAGAGGGAGGCAAAGAGTTGCAGTGGGCTTTTATTTCAGTGTGGTGGAAAACTGAATAGGATTAAGGCTGTTGATTAGAAGTGGTAGAAAAGAACTCTTGCTAAGATCCTCACGTACCTCTTCCAGCAACCAGTATTTTCCCAATGTGAAAATTAGCTTGGCTTTGCTGTGCCCTGAGAAATGATCTCTTTAATCATGAGGTAATAAATTATGTTTGTATGTGATGGAAATGATACCAGCCCTGGGATCCAATAATAGAAGGAGTTTGCAAGAAAAACCCAAATTTGCCTGGAGTACTGGCAGTGCCATTTCTGAACATGGATTTAGCCTGATCCACAAAGGATGCATCCAACCTTTTTCCAGAGGCATCTCAGACACTTTTCTAAATTATGATTTCTTTAATCTCCATAATTATGAAGGAACTAGGTTACCAGATCTGAAGTGATTGAGCTAAAGTGTCTTTCCTGAGTTGTTGGCGATGAGGCTCAAATTATTTCCCTTGTTATCTTAGGGGATTTGGCTAATACAGGGGAAATCGAGACTGTGGTGGTGGTGAGGAGGGACTGGTTGGGGTGAGAAGGGTTGAGGGGTGGGTTTGACACACTGAGTGCCACCCTCACCAAGGTTAATTTTCCCAGATTTCTTGGAGTTGTCTCTGCATAAATTTTCTGCCTTCTCCGTCTGCCACACAGTATTCTCGGGAACACTTATTGGTCAGCAGGACGCAGTACGTTAGTGCGGCCATATGGAGAGCAGTATGGTGGTTGATCAAAAGCCAAACATAGGTGTACCAGACGATCCCGCTGTCCCACTCCTGGGCGTGCACAGCCAAAGAAAGTGAGTCAGGTAGAACACAGCCACCTGCACGTCCATATTCGTCTCTGCACTGTTCAGGGTAGCCAAGTTTGAGATCAGCCTGGGTGCCCGTCAACAGAAGGCTTGGGAGAAGGACCCAGCAACCCACTCCCAAAAATCAATCCGCCTTCCATAATCCTGGTCCCTCCATAATTCTGGAGATTAAAGAAATCATAATTTAGAAAAGAGTCTGAAATGTCTCTGGAAAACAAAACATGGTATATATACACACAACGGCATATTAGCCGCTAAGTAAAATGAAATCTTTTCATATGAAGCAACAGAGGTGGAACTAGAGATCATTTTAAGTGTAATAAGCCAGAGAGTATCACCCTGAGCCCCGTTCATAGGTACAATTAGTATTTGTGAGTACTTAGAAAACCCAACGTAAAACTTGATCTCAGATTACACAGGAAGCTTGGATGCCTCACTACAACCTGTTCTTTTACCCACTGGATGTCACAAGAGGCCCTCTATAAAAACAAATGATTGTTTTTAATTTTCAGAAGACATAGGTTACAAAAAACTTATGAACATCCAAAAGAATGAAAAAGAAAAGCAGAAAATGAAAGCATAAGCAGTAAAATCCTTTCTAGATAATTAGAATCATTTATTGTATCTTCCTGTTTATTTTTCTCTGGGAAAAGATTATTTGATTTTAAACTTGTGTTAAAATTTTTCACTGATTTAAGTCTGTGATGTGAAGCAGTTGGAAAAGGTCACTCCCGGTATTGAAGTTAAATCATTTGTTGAATTAAAAGCTTACAAATACGAAATGAATATAGGAATACTGTGGATTTTCTCCTTTTTCCCTCTAAAATGTCTACTCTGGGGATCTTTGCATTCATTTTTTTTCCTGATTATGTTGTGTTCTGAAGAAGTTTTAATAGCAACAAGTACCATTCAAGTCATGAATATGTTTCCAAAAATAGCAAAATTCAAAGTCTCACTGTGTTGACAGAAGAATAGGGAAGTAATGAGTAACCCAAAGGGGGGAAAAAAGGTTTCTATTTACTTCAAAAGGCACCATATGGAGTAACTTATTCAATCTAATTTTATATTAGTTTTCTTCTTCAAATTCTAAATTTATACTGCTTTTGAAACATGACTATTGTATGCTCCATTTTAATTTATTCATACTTAATTTCAGGAGTTTTAAGATTAAATCAAAACCATAACCCACTGTTTTCTCCTCTCTTAATATTCCATACAGGTTATTTATGAGGATATGAAACTCCTTGCTTTATATGTGTTTGAAAAATGGTGGATGGAAACAGGTGGTTTTATGACTCTCACTAATGTTATGGAAAAATAATGATGACTCAAAAATAAATTCAATATTTGGATTAGTGGGTGTAAGGACAGATCTTCATGTTTTAAAATTATCCCATCTGTTGAGTTTTTCCATTTGTGAGAGAATGTTTTCACCAACCTTGAGGTTTTCTGACCTCCTGTGCTAAGGAAAGTCAAACGAGCCCTATGATTTCTGATTTTGCCAAAGAGTATGCCAATGTTCTTCAGCGAAAATTAATTACAAGTCATGAATTATCATGTGCCTAACTTCAACAAAATCCCTAATTTTATTGTGGGAAACTTGCCTGGCATGATAATTCACTTAAAGGCTCATAGCCAAACTTTATTCTAAACATGGCAGGTATTTCTACATAGTCATCTATTTTGCTTTTGCGTGGTGATCTACTTTACTCCAATATATAATATGAGTCCAAAGCCCCACCCTCACAATCAGAATCCCATTAATTTGTTATGCTTCCATTTACTTTGCAAAGAAAGAAAGAAAAATACCATTGGTAACCATGTAGCTAGTGCAGTGGGAAATATAAACTCATCTGTAGTAAGCAGAATTAGATGACAAGGCCCAATTTTGTGTGCATTGTTTATGGAGAGAGAGAGAGAGAGAGAGAGAGAGAGAGAGTGTGTGTGTGTGTGTGTGTGTGTGTGTGTGTGTGTGTGTGTGTGTTTGATACTAGGGTTATGATTTCAGTGAGTGCCCTCAAAACTTTTCAGAGGCAACCAGTCAGCATTCCTTCAGTTCATGGTTTGTGCATCTGCTTTTTAAAAGTACACTTATTTATCATCACAATCGAGAATTCTATCTACTTAACGAATAGTCAAAACGAGAGTTTCATGTACCATGAGAATGCCATCATAATTTATTAAGAGCACAGAAATTCTTGGTAACAATTTGGAGTCTCTGTTCATAGTTTACTTATTCAATCTAAAGAAACATGCTGATTTTGAACATGCTATGATTCAGTGTGCGAGAAGGACCTGGAAGCCCACCCATGAAACAATCCTGAAACAGTCAACCATGGAAAACCTTGTGAATAGGAGAGAAGCACTGACATAGTGCCGGGCATGGCACAGTGCTGAGGAGTGTTTCGTTCTGTTGTACATAGGGTCGCTATGGGTCGGACTCTACTTGATGGCACCCTAACAACAAATATGTATCTAATATCTAATATGTAAAATATCTAAAATATGTAAAATATCTAATGTATATATGATTTTCTTTGGTACAATTGGACAATCCCATATCTACTTCCTGATAGCTAGAAATTGTTTTATAAAAGCTTATTCTGTGTCCTCTTGTGCAATAATCACTCACTCCTTCATCCTTTCAGCCCTGCCTAACTTGTACAATGTACTCTCTATGCTTGATGAAGATAAGGTGCTTCTTGCCTTAAGAATCGCTTGTTCTCATAGGAGATGCACAAGATGTAAATAAATAATCATATTCCCACTGGTGTAACAAATACCATCTCAGGCCAGAAGTGATCCCTCGGCATTCTTACAATTCATACTATCACAGAGGACACACAAGAGCTATGCTACAGAAGTGTTTATGTGTGATATACTTTCTTCTCTGCTATTAAATAGTTCATTTATACCAGTCATTCTCAACAGGAACAAACCACACTGAAAGAGGTGAAAATTGGTTCTATGGTGGTGAAAAAAGTGTTCTTCTTATATGCAGGTCACAGATATAGAGTACATAATCAGTTGTATAAAATGTCTGAGGTATTAGAAGTTCATTGAGAGTATCAGCTAGAGAAAATGCTACCTGAAAACCTTCCTTTAGGGAGTGATAACCATCCTGATTCCTCTATATATAATTTTCCATAATATTTTCTCTTTGGCTGAGTAATGGAATGAACTGTTTAGCAGTGCATCAGTTTTGTTGATTAATGACGAGTTCATCTTGCCCCAAACTTAATTGGTTGCTTCCAAGTAATGAGCAATCACAGGGAGTTCACAGGTGTACAACCCTGGGCCAGAAAGAAGGGAGAGGTATTGTGATTTCATCCAGGTGACGGGTGGCTCTCTGACCCATTTCATGATTATACTTGTAGTTTTACTCAATTAACTTATTGGTAGCGTTAGTCATGGTAATTAAAAGCACTCAAGTTTCATGAACTTTCAAGTCATCATTAAGCATACATATGGAAAGAAAGGTATTACTTTTTTTCCCTGGAGGTATTGAAGGTTGAACCCAGGGTCTCAGGCATGCTACCCAAGTGTTCAATCACTGAACTGCACCTACAACCTCCTTTTTATTTGTTGTTTTTGAGACAAGGTCTTCCTTAGTTGTACAGATGGCCTCTGGCCTCAAACTCACAGGTTCTCCCGCCTCATCCTCCCAAATCTCTGAGATTACAGGGAAATACCATGGCATCCAGCCTGGAAGAGTATTCCTATTACAACAGCTAGCTTTCAGCATCACATTTCATTTAAAGTTCAGCATACCTTAATGAGATACATGTTTGTTTATTTGCCATCTGTGTTCTCTAAGCACAAGGACTGTGGTTTTTTAAGTCTCCATTTTCTCGTTTTCCTCATTTATTTTCCATTTTCCTTCCATAGAGCTCATTCAGTGAATTCAGTCAGTTGAATTGAGTATGCATAACCAATTAACCACACTTTAATCCATCCCTGTTCTTAACTCTATGCTGGGCGTCGAATTATTTGTTTTCCTGTAACTAATTATATATTTAAGTCAAATCCATCCTGATATTGATAGATAATTGGAGACCTTGAGGAATATGTTGTCTTGAGTATTGGCCTTCATTTCAATTAGATGAACTCAACTGGACACACATGCTAGGGACTAGCTCTCCTCCTCCCAATTCTCTGATAGACGAGTTAGCTCTGTAGCTCTGTATTGCTGCCAGTGTGTACCAGTGCTTCCTTCAAATGCCACATAGCTAGAATGAGAATGAAAAATTTACATGAGAACTCAGGAACCAGACCCTTACTGTTTTTGAAATCCTATAGCTAGATTTTTCCATTTGCAAGAATATTCCTTATGCCTTTGCTTCCTGCTTCTGTTACTGTACCTTCTCACAGTTCATAGAACAGGCAAGTGTGAATCTTAATATGCATCACAGACTTGAACTGATGATGTGACAAGGAAGGTTCCTGAGTTCTAGCAAATGTCCCGCCCCTGTGCAGGACACGGGTAGTCAAGGAGATTGTGAGTGGCGATGCAAATGGCCTGAAAGAGCACACTGTCAATTCCGCAATGTTAGTCAATATGGTCATAAATTTTGCATTATTAGTGAATCTAATACAAAGTCTGCTAAAAAGGGAAGTAGTTCCTGTTGTGATTCATAGTCCTTTACCTTCATTAGCTTCCATGAAAATGGAACTTAATTGCTTTTCATTCTTTTAAATACAGCTGCCAGAGTTGGCTGTTGTGTGAACTCAGCAAGTTGTTTAACTTCTCTGAGTCTCAATTTTCCCACGTACGGAGTAGGAACTTCACTGGCTGCTATTGTTCTTGTTTGGTGCCATTGAGTCCAGTCCAACTCACAGCGACTCTAGGTACAGCAGATTGAAACACTCCCCAATTCCATGCCAGGCACATGATCTTATTTATGTTTAAGCCCATTGTTGCAGACACTGTGTCAATACATCTTGTAGAGGGTTTTCCTTTTTTTCACTGACCTGCTACTCTCCCAAACCTGATATCTTTTTCCAGGGACTGGTCCCTCCCGACTACAGTGTCCAAAATATGTAAGATGCAGTCTGGACATCCTTGCTCCTAAGGAGCACTCTGGTTCCACTTCTTCTAGGACAGATCTGTGGGTATTTTGGCAGTCCATGGTATATTCAATAGTCGTCTCCAGCAGCATAATTCAAAAGTATCAATTCTTCTCCTGTCTCCCTTGTTCAGTGTCCAGCTTTCAAAACCATATGATGCGACTGAAAACATCATGGCATGAGTCAGGCGCACCTTTGTCTTCAATGTGACATCTTTACTTTTCAATCCTCTAAAGGGATCTTTTCCCACAGCTTTTCCCAAAGGAATTCATCTTTTGATTTCTTGACTGCTGCTTCCACGGGTGTTGATTATAGAGCCAAGCAAAGCAAAATCATGGACAACCTCAATCTTTTCTCCATTGATTGTGAAGTTGTGTGCTGACCCAGTTGTAAGGATTTTTGTTTTGTTGATGTTTAGTCGCAACCCATATTGAAGGCTATGATCTTTGATCTTCATCAGTAAATCTTTTAAATCCTCTTCACTTTCAGCAAGCAGAGTTGTGTCATCTACATAATGCAGGTTGTTAATGAGTCGTCCTCCAATCCTGATGCCATGTTCTTCCTCATAAAGTCCAGTTTCTTGGATTATTGCTCATCATAGAAATTGAAGAGATAGGGTGAAAGTATACAGCCCTGGCACACACCTTTCTCAACTTTAAACCAAGCAGTGTTTCCTTGTTCTATTCAGACAATGATAACATAAAGTTACTTCAAATATACATGGATAGCATTTTTAATAAAATATAGTTTCAAATTACTGTTCTTTCAAGTTAAATTTTTATTCTAAAATGTTGTTGTCAGGTACTGTCAACTTGAATCCATCTCATAGTGACCGTATGTACAACAAAATGAAGCACTCCCTGGCATTGTGCTGTGCACATGATCTTTTTATGTTTGAGCCCATTGTTGCAGCCACTATGTTTCTTCTCATTTTGAGTCATGCCACATCAGCAAAAGGAGATTCCAGGGGCTTTACTCCACTCCTGTCATTAAGGTCGACTCTATGAGAGACAGTGCTTCCCCAGTCATTTCTTGAATGCCTTCCAGCCTGCAGGGCTCATTGTCTGGCACTATACTTGACAGTGTTTCTGTGCTATTTATAGGGTTTTTAATGGCTGGTTGCTTCAGGAGTGGGCTGCCAGGTCCTTCTCCCCAGTCTGTCTTAGTCTGGAAGTTCAGCTGAAACCTGTCCACCACAGATGGTCCTGCTGGTATCTGAAACACCCGTGGCATAGCTTTCACCATCACAGCAACACACAAGCCCCGACAGCATGTCAAGCTGACAGGCATGTATTCTAAAATAGTCATTGCTAAATTTCCTGTTATTGTGATTCATAATTCTGATTATAAAATGTTTAATATCTACACACACACACACTCACACACACACACACACACACACACACATTTCTTAAAGAAAATACACAAGTCAAGGTAGGATAAAGTATTCTGTCCACCCCACCTCATTTTGCCACTCTGCTGTGTGATTAGCATTGGTGAGCTATGTAAATACTTTCCAGATTTGCTATGGTCTTGTAGATTTCACTTATTAAAAAGACACTCATATTATTTTCACAGTAATAGAGCTATGGCCTGCGGCTTTTTTCTTTACAATATACATGTGAGATGTCTTTTCTCCACTTGATTTTTCTTCAAATTAAAGAGCTGCCTTTTACATCTAGTGCAAACGGGAAATACCAGCCAAATCCAGCTGAAATTACATCATCCTTGGCATCTCCCAACGTTCAATGTTATAAGTCCATCGGAGGACAGGATCCAGGTCCATATGATGAGCACATATTCCTGCCTTTGTCACCCATCACAGCTTTGTCATCTCCACTTAACCATGACTGGGCAGGGGGATCCAAGCCATGCAGTCACTTACCATAAATCCATATCCAAACACGAACCAACGAATAGTCTCTCGGGAAAGTGAGGTAGAGAGAAGACCTTTGATTTGGGACTGGTTCCACTCTATAAGCTATTTCATCAGAATGTTTATTCAGCCTATCCTGTGTTTGAAATGGATTCACTGTCAGGGGACAGTAAGCATGTAGGAGGCACCATTCTGGAATACTGCCCAGCAGTCAGTGCGTACCAACAATGCCAGGAAGAAACGCTGGCGCGCGTCAGTTTAGACACAAATGAACCTCTGTGCTGACGATACTTACTTAGTAATAGAACGTAATGGATGACTCCCAAATCGTCATAATGCTTTCCATATGTATGGACACAAGGTAAACTCAATATGTCAAGGAATCCTGCCATGATTTCTCCGTCAGATAAAAAGCCATACTTTCCAGTAAGTTATCATTCTGTAGATCATCTTTGGTTTTGTTCCTATATATTTTATCTTCTTAAGGAAAAGGTACTCAAAAAGTAATCTGACCTTAGCTGGGCGTGGTGGCACACTCCTGCCATCCCAGCACTTGGGAGGCTGAAGTAGGAGGATCACGAGTTCCAAGCCAGCCTGGACTACAATAGCGAGAACCTGTCTCACAAATAAATAAATAAATACATACATACATACATACATACCTGATCTTAATAAGCTCATAGTCTTCTTCTTTTTTTTTTTTTTTTTTTTTTTTTTTTGCCCATGTTGAGTTGAACCACAGCTTTTGGCTTGCTAGATATCTCAAATGAGCAAAAAAATCTCTACTTCTGAAAAGAGTGTAATTTAAAAGATGATTCAGTGCATGGTATTTGTTCATCATCCAAGTAACAGGGCTTGTAGGACTCCTCACCCGAGAGGGCCTGCCTCCCAACTCCACCCTGAAGGCCTGCCTTCCTGCCTGTGCGATTTGGAAATGTGCACGTGGGTATTTCAACACAATGTTATTCATAGAATTATACAATTAATTACCTAGTTATTGGCAGTGACCACACAAATCCTAAGCACCTTCTACACAAAGTGTAATGCTCGTGCTGTTATTAGACTCACAGAAAGAGTGAGATAGTGTGTGTCACAAGTCATGTCTCCATTGGAGCTTGCTACAGAGGTGCTGCAGGACTCATATGTTGTGCTTATTAAAAGCAGGAAAGGAAGGACTGTGGGCTGTCCATCTGGCACAGACTCTATGTGGAGCAAAATGTCTCGTTCTGTGTGTGTCTCTCAGCAAAACAAAATAAGTTTGCAGCACATCAGTTTATTGTGTTTCTGTGGCTTTGCCCTATAACTTGATTTCCATAGGAAATACACATGCCAGCTGTCTGACCTGGGATTTGTAGGTTGGATCCATTTTATTTGTGGTTTTTCAATTCTGCCATTTTGAAATGTGTTCAGGAGTGTGCCTGAAGCTATTCTCCTGTGGTCCTCAGGCCGGATGTACTGTTTTGCTATTTCACTCTTCTTGGTTCAGATTTAAATGCTACATGGGTTAATTCAATGATGCAATGGATCAAAAATCTCATCCAAGACATTTATCAGTGAATTAAAGAAACATAAGATCAATTTCTCTACAAGCATAGGTAAAACATATAGATATCCTCTTTCTCTTTCTATCACCTACTAATTTATACCTACATCCATGTGCACAGGTCTGTACTCAAAGAAGAACTAAGAGCCAAATATTGGGTTCAACATGTCTGAACAATTTCAGATGGTTTTATTATATACAGAGCTAAGCCATATTATTCCACATGGACATTTTGTGTGACTCAATTTGGTGATATGAACTTCTACAAGATAATCGACTCTGAGACAAGAATAGCCAAACTTACCCTTGGTTTTACACTATTCACACGTTGTCTTTTGTAAAATTCTGGAGTTGACAAATGTCATAAAGCACAACACCCTTCCACCCTACCTAAAACTTCCAGGACCTTTACTATCACAGGGTAAATTTCTAACACGTTGACATTGTGCAGAAAGCCCTGAAAACTAAGGAGAGTCTATTTAGTAGTTTCTTTTCTCCTCTAGGTTGCTCCCATTTCCCCCTTTAACTGCTGTGTCTCATATCAGCTTTGCCCAAAGATTCCAAGAGCTAGATGGAAATACCATACACTATAAGACTCCTGGGATGTTTCAATCAAGTTATTTCCTGTATCTGGAATTGTATTCTATTTCCTGAATCTTACTCCATTCCTTACTTGGCCAAAATCTATAAAACCCAGCTCAGAAGTCATCTGACCCTGAAACTGGAGACCCTAAGAGCAGTCACCCACTCTTCTGTTTCCTCATAAAATTTCACACGTCGATGCAGCACTGGATAGTTCCCTGTTTAACACCTCATCACAACAAGAAAAAGAAACGCAGCCAGAGTTACGCCATGTTTCTAAGTGTGCAGTTCTATTGGTTTTGTATCAAATAAACTTAATGGTGTAATTGATTGCCTTATTGTACTGCAAACTGTACAAATTGAAAGAGTGGTAAAAGTTAATATGCTATTGACCTCCAGTATTCAGTTTTCCTCACCATGAAATGAGCCCCAGATACAGCGCACTAAAACTACACAGAGTTGTATGCCTTACTGTCTCCTTTTCTGGAGTTCATTTTCTGTCACTGTATTTGACAGTATGCAATTTAGCTCAGTCGGTAGAGTACTTGCTCTGTGTACTGAGGCCCTGGATTCGATCCCCCACACAGCAAAATGGGAGAAGTACTGGGCAGCCCATTCCTGAAACAATCAGCCATCAAAAACCCTACAAATAGCAGAGAAGCACTGACATAGTGCTGGCCAGAGTGCTGGCTTAATAACCTTCCGAAGAAATGGGTAAAATGATATGGGATCCAGAAAGTCTACAGACCATATTATGGTTTTGCTTTTAAAAATATATAGCTATCAATAAGCATCACTGGTTGAATTCTCCCACGGGGCATGGGGTAGGTCTTACCCGTAAACTGCCAGTCTGCTTTGTTTGAGGGGCACACAGGATGATCCCCATAAAAAATACATTTTCTCCATCTTCTGGAATCCTACACATATTTTGAGTCTTCCTGCATTCATAGTTGCCCTTCTATTAAAATTTTAATATACACTGTGGTCCTATTAACTGTAAAGTCAGAACCTAAAAATGTGGGGTACATTCCTCCTGCACGTAACCCGGATGCAGCCATATAGAAACAGATCTGTCATGATGAGTTGGAAGGGCCGCTGCATTTCACGTATGTAGAGTCCAGTGTGGATGCTGCCCGGTCCGTGTGGTGGACAATATGGCGCCTACATTGGTCCCTCACCCTCTTGCTCACACTTAACCTATTTGGGTGTTGATGGGACAACTTCATGCACCACAATGTTCCTCTATACACAATATGGAGAGGCATGGACCGCAGCCTCACTTTTGTATTTTATCTGAGGCAGGTGGGGTGAGTTATTTAGGGAGTACACTCTCAAACGATGTTCTTGGTGGCAAGGTAGCAAATAAAATCCTTCTACATTCAGAATCCCCCACCAGTCTGTCACATTGTCATGCTGTGGGGACTTGTGTGTCGCTATGTTGCTAATAGCTGGGCCACTGGTATTTCACATACCAGAAGGGCCACCCATGGTGCACAGGTTTCAGCTGAGCTTCCACACTAGACAGACTGGGGAGAAGGACCCGGCAGCCCACTCTCAAACAATTAGCTATTGAAAACCCTATGAATAGCAGAGAAGCACAGTCAAATGTTTGTTATTGTTGGGTCCGACTCATAGCAACCCTATGTACAACAGAGCAAAACACTCCCCGACATTGTGCCATGTCCAGCACTATGTCAGTGCTTCTCTGCTATTTGTAGGGTTTTTGATGGCTGATTGTTTCAGGAATGGGCTGCCCAGTACTTCTCCCATTTTGCTGTGTGGGGGATCGAATCCAGGGCCTCAGTACACAGAGCAAGTACTCTACCGACTGAGCTAAATTGCATACTGTCAAATACAGTGACAGAAAATGAACTCCAGAAAAGGAGACAGTAAGGCATTCAAGAAACAACTGGGGAAGAGTTGCCTCCTCAAACTAGAGTTGATCTCAGTGACAGGAATGGAGTAAAGCCTCTGGGACCTCCTTTTGCTGATACGGCGCGACTCAAAATGAGCAGAACATAGTGGCCACGACAATAGCTCAAACATAAAAAGGTCATGTGCGTGGCACAGTGTAGGGTAGTGATTCTCAGGGTTGCTATGAATCAGATCCAACTCAATGGCACCTAACAACAACACATTTACATTGAAGTAAGATATACAAAAGAGATATATATAACATTAAAAGTTCACAGGGGCTTGATTAGAAAAAAGTGTCTCAAGAACCTCCTTGGAAAATATTGAAAAATGAAGTTTCCTTTGTGAAGATCCACAGCAGATGTTGTAGGGCTCGATTGCGTAGATGGTGACAGGCAATGGCAGTGTGAGTAGAGCTGTTTGGAGACATTAGACTAATAGAGATGCCAGAGAGAAGAAAGGCTTACTAGAGGAAAAATGGATCTCGTGAACGGCACGATGCTGACATAAAGGCAACACAGGAGAAAGGGCTTTGTATTTCTCTGCCTTTCCCTTCTAATATGTCACATCTGAGGAAACTTTTCCCGTCGCAAAAGGTACCTGACCATGTCCCACAGCTTTTCATTCACACAAGTCCAGTTGTGAGGGAAAAGTCTTATCTTGCAGTCCTCATTTTGTGGCATCGGAAAGCCCCTTCCAGTTTAAATTTTAATTTCAGGCTTGGCTCCAACACCACGCTTCTCTCCCTTCCGCACCTGTGGCTCAGGGACAAGCGCAAAGGCAGGGAGCCTGGTGCAGCTCTTCCCACTGCCGCCGCCTCCTCCCGCTTTCCCTTTGGCACCTTTGGAGCGGGCAGGAGGATCCTGAGAAGCGGTGGAAGCTGAGGCTGAGCTGGTCTCGCGCCTTCAGGGCTCTCTCTGCTGGCTTTAGCTGGTGACCAGTGTGGACGTTTGGCAGGTGTTCCAAGGTGGAGTGCGGGCCTTTTCATGGGTTGCCAATGTGAGCACTTTGGGAGACCCGCAGACTCCTAAGCATTACACAGCTGCCTGTTAGAGGCAGGCTTCTCTGCTGGCCTCTTGCTGACCCTCCGGCTTCCTTCCCCAGGTGTCACACCCCCAGGCTCCTTTGTGCTGGTGTTCTCTAAAGTTGTTCCACCATTTATACTAACTTCATGGCTGTTATTAGATGCTGTCGATTTGGGTCCAACTCATAGGGACTCTATGTACAACGGGTAAAACACTATTGTCGTGCTTCTCTGCTATTCACAGGGTTTTCAATGGCAGATTGTTTTTTGGAAGTGGGTTGGTGGGTCCATCTCCCAAGCCTACAGCACCTGGTGTTCCCAGGTGTTCCTCTCTTCTAGGCTGCTCCCATCTCCCCTTTTAACTGCTATGTCTCACATCAGCTTTACCCAAAGAGTCCAAGAGCTACGTGGAAATACCATACACTAAGACTCCTGGGATGTTTTAATCAAGTTATTTCCTGTACCTAGAATTGTGTTCTATTTCCTGAATCTTCAGGTGGTCTCCCATCCAAGTACTAACAAGGCCTGACCCTGCTCAGCTTCTGAGATCTGATGGGATCGGATGCCAGGGTAGTATGGCTGCAGACGATACTAACTTTCAGATGCACCAGAGCCAGGTGGCCTTTCTCATTGTCTGTGTGCCCGAGGAAAAGCGTGCCCTTACCACACCAAGTTAGTGACATGGCATGTGCATGTCTGCCATGCGCTCACCCGCCTTGTTTTTGGCTATCCCAGATTGCTCTCCCTCTTGGAATTTTCCAGTTCATCAGTGGGTACTGTTCACTGTGTTCATATAAACCTCAGACTCTCAGAGGTATAAGCAAGGCTCTCAAGAACTTTCCACCACATACCATGCTCAAGGGCAGAGACATAGTTCAAATTCTGCAAATCAGCATGAATTTGGCCAAAGAATCCTATGCCTGTCTCCTCCCTCAGTCCCCAGGAGTGGCTGTTTTAGACTCCACCATACATAACATGAAATGCTGGATGCACAGGGCTCCTGTGCTAATGCCCAAGAAGTTTATTTAATGGTAACCCATTATCAGCACCCATCACTATTTCAATCCAACCCCTTTGGATTTATGGTCTTCTCTCTTTTATGGACCAAAAGTGAGTGGTTGAGAGTTTAATCCACCATCTTTATTGTAAGTAATCAAAGGATGTGTCCAGAAACTGTTCCTGTAAATGTGAGCATACTGACTTCCTGGAATAATAACATCGACATGTGGCCAAGGACTGATTTTTTTAATTCAAGGTTTGGAGAAAGATATTTAACTGTATTACATAGTATGCTGGTATTAATTATGAGAAATAATACCACTTTAATTTATAGAAATTTTTCACTGTCTTTCATATAATTACTTAGACCAAATTACTTCACTATGAGTTTTCAAATTCAGATTTTAAAACCTTTTACTATGCCACCTGGAATCATTTAAGCCCACGGGGCCGACCCATTATAAAGCAATATGATAAAATATCTCAACTACGCCACAGCTAAGTAAACTCTTTAAAGCTGCTGAGTTTACCCAGCATTCGGGCGGCTGAGGCAGGGGGATAGCAAGACTGAGGCCAGCCTGGGATACACAGAGAGACTCTGTCTCAAAAACAAATAAACAGTATTGAATGTAACATAGTGGGTGTGTCCTCCTTTAGTGAAAGTAAAAATATTCTGTTCATCAGCAAAACAAATCCAAATCCCATCCTCAAGTGGCCAGGCTCACCTCTAGAGGGCGGAAGTAAGACCACACAGCACAGAGTCTCTGATCATAAACTCTGGGCCCCCGCATTTTCTTTTGTATCTAGCATGTCCTCAAGAACACGGCTCCCCTGAGCCATGCTGTGGCTTCTGTTTGATTCATTTGCTTCTGGCAATATCCAGCCTTAACTCTCTCAAAACTTTAAATAAAAATGCTCTAAATGGGGCCTCTCTTTTCAGAACCACTGTGTAGCTGGCATTTGCAAAACAACCTTAAAAGTTCTGCACAGAGAGTATTGATATTCACTGAATCACTTCTTTCAGAGTCTGTTGTGTTCTCATGTTAGCAAAACTACTTCTAAGAGACTCCGATTTTAATGGCAGGACACCTGGGCATGATGTTTAAGGCATAGTGTCAGAGAGACATTTGGGGAGAGTATTCTGCAGTGACCCTCAAATTCTAGCGGAGTGTACAATACTGGTACAATGCCATGTATTACAGAGCAGCACCTCCTGAACATACCATTTTGGCCCTTTCCTTTGTCCATATTGCTCAAGTGTTTTGTTTCTTGGTCTAACTCTAATTATTGAGTTTATGTGACTATGTAGACAGTGCAATTTTCTTCTGCATATAGAATTACTTGTTTATTTTGAAAGAAGGAAGATTATGTTTTTGAAAACTTGAAATACTAGGGGAAATAAGGGGTTGAGTTTGCTTCATTGCTTGGACCTCCCAGCTGCAGAATAGAGAGGTGAGCTTAAGAACGTAGGTAAAGGTATGACTTCCTGCAAGCCTTCCGTCATAGATATGATCCTTTACAGGGAAACTGATTCTCTTAGAAATGTGTGCTTTTTTTCTTGCCAGTGCACAGAGCAAGTGCTTCAAGGCCCAGAAGGTAGAGCATCTTTTTCCTTCTAATTTGGGATGTGGAGGCGTAGGGCAGCTGCTGCAGCTGCTTTATAGTAATGGAGTAAGTGACCAACTAAATCCCTTATTGCAAGATCACAGTAAAGGAAGCACTCTCTCTTATTTCTGCTACGTGATCTGTTTGTTGCTACATGAGGTACACTGTCTGAAAGGTTTCATGAGATTACTCTAGTTGTAGCCCACCACATGTTGTTCTGGGGACCTACTTCTTGAATTAGTACGGTTGTCTTTGAAATGTGTTGTTGTTAGCTGCCGTCGAGTTAGGTCCAACTTATAGGGACTCTATGTACAACAGAGTGAAACATTTCCCAACACTGTGCCATGCTTGGCACTATGTCAGGGCTTCTCTGCTATTCGTAGGGTTTTCAATGGCTGATTATTTTAGGATTATTTTGGAAGTGGGCTGCCAGGTCCTTCTCCCATTTTTGCAGTGCTGGGGATTGAACCCATGGCCTCAACACACAGAGCAGCACTCCACCAACTGAGCTAAAGCCCCTAGAAGAGAGGATTCTTCCTATTAAAGACCCAGATTCCCAAAGTGATAGCATGCATCTTATCTGAGGAGGCCTGGTGGGGAAAGCTGGATCTGCACATGTTCCTGCTTTTTCATGACTCATTATTTCATGTTAAACTTTGGATGTTATCCAGTTTCTGCAAGAAAAGAAAAAGTCACCAAAAAGTGTAATTTAAGGAGCTGTTACGCCTGGTGCATGCCCATCATCTCTGCAACTCTGGAGGCTGAGGCAGAAGGATCACAAATTCAAGGCCAGAGGCAACCTGCATAACTTAGCTAGACACTGACTCAAAAGAAAAAATACAAAATGGGTTGAGGGGTGCAGCTCAGTGGTAGAACACTTACAAACTATGTCTGAGGCCCTGGGTTCAACTCCCAAGTAAAGAAGAAGAAGAAGAATATGAAGAAGGAGGAGAAGGAGGAGGAAAAGGAGGGGGGG